>JAXQQM020077681.1:0-148522 GCA_034641835.2 Pinus albicaulis | reverse complement strand
CATGTCTTCTGTGGAAGAGCAGTCTCCATTGACAAACCCTGATTTTCACATAGCCTCATATCATACAGAATTTCTGGAGGACCCTTTCATGGAAGGTGTTGTACCTCATTAAAATCCTCCACTTACTGATCCATTAGGGCCTGTGATAGTTCATATTACACCACACACTAACATGTCTTTGGTGACACAAACATCCATTTCACAACCAGCATCCACAGGGTCAATACCAATGACAACCATCCCAGGTTCGCCACCATCCTCCCCGCTAGTTGTCAGTTCTATGCCATTACTTGGTAACCCCAAAAGTCAACATATACCTAATCCCAACCCTACGATCATCACAACTATAAGTAACTCGCCGAGTCCTTCGAGATATACTCCTACCGTGACCACGTTGGGACCTATGGCCGCTCCTCCCCCGAGTGTGACTACTTCGGTTCCTTTTAGCAACCCTTTCGGTTGGAACCCTTTGCTAAGTTCAAACCCCTTGGCCACCATACCAGGGGGAAATGTCACCAGCACGCAGAAAACAAGGAACATTTCACTACCCCTGCAATTGTTAGGACAAACCAGACAACCTATTGTTAACATTATTCCCTTAAGTGGTTTAAACATCAATGTAGGGTATATGCCCTTGCTGAACTATGCAAGTAGTAGCATGCCTCTAGGAAGCTCTATTGCATCCATATGGACTAACCCACCCCAACCTCCATCTGGAATGGGAGGGCACATTTACACTAGGGGAAACCAACTGTTTTCCCCGCAATAGAATATGCCCTATGGACATCAACCATATATCCCTACCCCTCCACCTATAGGAAATTTTTATCAAAGTCCTACTTATCCTACTGGTAACACATTGATGGGTAGACCCTATGGTCCACATAGTCAACCAATACTTCCTTGGTTAGATTCAAGGGAAAACCCACAATTTTCAATTTTGGCATCTCTAAAAATTCCCAACATCTATAAACTGATTAAATTCCCCATTAATCACAACTCGCTCTAGCCTTCAATACCGCACAAGATTCCTTTTGACATCCCAAAGTTCGATGGGAAACTAATTCAGAAATGACTCAGACCTTTCCACTCGCGCAAAGCAGCCGCCATCAAAATTGAGTTAGACGTTTAAACGCTGGTTTCATCTATCCCGTTCCTTTGACGGAATGGGTTTCCAATCTGGTTCCCGTTGATTAAAAAAAAGGCACCATTTGAGTTTTTGTTGACTATCGCGATCTGAACGCTGCTTGTCCCAAAGAAAATTATCCTACACTGTTCATAGATTAGATTCTCGACAATTGTGCCAGATGAGAATCTTTTTCCTTCATGGATGGATTCTTGGGCTATAACCAGATTGCGATTAAAAAAGAAGACCAACATAAAACTTCCTTCATCTGTCCTTGGGGCACATTTGCGTATCGTAAACTCCCATTCGGTCTGAAGAATGCTAAAGGAACTTTTCATCGGGCTATGGACTACGCTTTCCACAAAATTCTACATATTATATAGGCTTACTTGGATGACCTTCCAGCCCATTCCAAGAAACGACCTGATCACCTTGCTCATCTGAAAGAAATTTTTGCTAGGTGTAGATTCTACAATATATGTTTGAATCCTCATAAGTGCATATTCACGGTAAAGTCTGGGCATCCGTTAGGTTTCATTTTCTCCAAGCACGAGATTAGGGTTGATCCTGATAAGGTTAAGGCGATTTTTGAATTTCCCGCACCACAATCTATCCTTCAAATCCGACGTTTGCAAGGGAAGGTAAAATTTTTACGTCAATTCATCGTTAACTATGCTGAGATGATGAAAGAATTTATGTGATTATTGAAGAAAGGAACACTATACTTGTGGGATGACCAAGCTCAATAGTCATTTGATGCTTTAAAAAATGCAATTGTTTTAACCCCACTCCTTAGTGCTCCCGACTACTCATGCGACTTTCTCCTCTACCTGGAAACCTCACCATCCTCACATGGAATGGTTCTGGTTCAAGTTCATAGTGATGACAGTGAACATGTGATATATTATTTGTCCAAAGGTCTAATCGGACCTGAACTATGTTATTCACATGTGGAGAAGCTTTCTCTGGCGGTAGTTTTTGTCGTCACCCGACTTCGACACTATATATTGCTGCGACATACTATAGTTATTTCTTTGGAGAACCCCATGCAACACATCCTATCTCGAAAAATTATTGGAGGAAAATATTCCAAATGGATCATAATCCTCCAACAATTTGATTTTTTCTTCACAGCTGCCAAAGCAAAGAAATATCTCGTCTTCGCCAAATTACTATTGGACCTTCCCAGAATTGACCCAGGAGAAGTAGCTCATGATCCATTTCCTAATGAATCTGTATAATTGGTTGATACTTCAGACCCATGGTATGGAGACATTTTGTTCTACCTACAAACCCAATGCTTCCGCCCAACTCTCACGCCCGACAACCATTGTCATATTCGCCACCAGGCAAAGCACTACCTCGTGCTAAATGATACATTATATCGTCGTGGTGTCGATACTATTATCTGGTGTTGTCTCACTTTCAATGAAGCGGAATGCGTTTTGAATGACTGCCATGCATGGGCATGTGATGGTCATCTCTTACACATAGCCACTGCCTAAAAAATCTTGCGCGTAGGTTACTATTGGCCAACATTGCTTAAAGACTGCATTGCAGCGGTCCAAAAGTGCCATCCATGTCAAATTTTCACAAATAAAATGCGTTCTCATCCTACCCCCCTTCATCCAATTATTTCCATTGGTCCTTTCGCTAAATTGGGAATTGTCTTCATCACCTGCAATCCCACTTCGGAAAATGGACACAACTACATTGTGGTTGCAGTCAACTATTTTACGAAATGGGTGGAAGCCATTCCCACTTTTAAGGCCGATGGCGAAACCTCCGCTCTCTTCCTGTTCAATCATGTAATATGTCGGTTCAGCGTACCACAATCTATTGTCACAGATCATGGATCCCACTTTCGAAATCATATGATGACTGAATTAACATCCATGCTAGGTTTTCGTCAAGATCAATCTTCTTCTTATTATCCTCAAGCTAATGGTCAAGTCGAAGCCATAAATGGCATCCTCAAAACCATGATTCATCAATTGGTCGGAAACCATAAAACCACATGGCATCAGAAGTTGTATTCCACATTATGGGCATACCGAATTTCAGTCAAAACTGCCACAGGCTTCACGCCATTTCAGTTTGCATTCGGCATGGAGGCAGTACTTCCAATCGAGTGTGAAATTCCATCACTAAAACTCGTTGTAGAACTCCTACCTGGCATCACCACCATAGAAGAGCACTTGTTCTTGCTCGATCATTTGGAAAAAAATCGTCGAGATGCTACACTAGCACTCAAAGCTCACCAGTGCCGAGTCAAAGCTCAATATGAAAAATCTTTCAAGCCTTGTTCTTTCCAAGAGGGTGATCTTGTTCTACTCTATGATCAGAAACATAACCTCTTGGGGGAACGAACGCTCCAACCATTATGGCTTGGTCCTTACATCGTCACTAAAGTCCTCTCAAAAGGGGCTTACAAACTTCAGGACTGTAATGGAACTCCGCTCGCGGAGCCTCGCAATGGGCTCTATCTCAAGAAATATTTTGCCTAGTTTCGCACTAGGCGTATGCTTTGTAATTTTATGCATATAAGTTTTTCCTATTGTTTTGATATCTCTGGATATTTTTTTGTTTTTGAGGTGCTTTTCTTCTCTACAATATTTTTCTTTCACACAGATGTCGTCATCCTTCTTATCATACGTCGGATATGCGGACGGTGCTAGTCGTCACACTAGACACATTGCTTTAGCTGCTCTGGTACTCTACACTCCTGAGTCAGAACTTCTTGGTTCTGGGGGAGTTTTCCTAGGTAGTGCCACCAATAACGTTGCTGAGTACATTTCAGTGATCCAACTCCTCACGAAGGCAACGTCTCGTGACATATCCAATTTAGTGGTCAGGTTAGATTCCCAACTCGTCATTGTGCAGTTAAAAAATCATTACCATGTCCATCATCTAGTCTTGTTACATTATTTTTTAAGGGTGTGACTTTTAGAACGTCAGTTTCAAACAATCACATTTGAGAACGTTCCCAGAGAATTTAATGCATTAGCCGATTCTTTGGAAAACTATGTGTTATATTGGCATTTGTCACATTTGTTATAAAAGATTTACACATGAGTATATATATTTTTATCCCATTTAAAATACATAAAAAATTAAAAAACACAAAATCACCAAAAAGTATATATATATATGTCGTGTCCAGTACAATAGTTACACCAAAAAATCTTCCAAAACATGGGTGTTTTACAAAAATTTGGCTATACTAAGCCACGCTCTGACACTTATACATCCGCTCTGCCAGCTAGGCCTGATGATCATGATAACATACAACTGCTCTAGATATCCTCCTCAGAGGAACAGAGTACCTCTCCAGCACACCTATGGTATGCCACTGCAAACGAATTAGAACCTCGCGCATAGGAAGGGGTGGTATACCCATACTCAAACCCTCCAGGTTTCTAGAGAGTTCATGTAAAATATGGGCATCATCATCCTTGATGACTTCTGCATCCTCAGCTGGTGCGCCAGCCCTGGGTAGCTACAGTCCTCGCCGTGCATAGCGAGGGGCCCCAACTAGGCGGACAGGTGCCACATCTGTGTCAAGCAAACAATGCTTCATGTCAAAACATAATTTTCACCCTATTTCAACAAAAAAATTGCATAAACATTCAAAAGAAAAAAAAAAATTACTTCCTTGGATACATTGATCATTTCCTTCTTACCATCGAGTCCCCACTAGGTGCCAGGGGTCAGTGCTAACTCCAGATTTCCTGTGAAGTTCATCCCTGCATAGGGATAATCCTCAATCATAATAATCTAGGAGTTCAACCAATCAAAAAATACGTCATCATAATAGTGGCAGACGGGACCCTCTCTCATCAATGGTACCCACTCGAGTAGGAAAGAAATGATCGATGTACCATACCCAAACTCTCTCTGGGTATGGGTCTTGCATGTTGTGAGCTCTGCTCGGACCCGACGGACAACTCCATCACACCAGTAAAAAACTTGAGGTTGCATAAAATCCAAGGCTAGTAGAATCTAGGCCTTGGTGGCCACATGCTGACTCTTGGCACCTACCAAGTGAACAATCATCCATAATATAGACCTCAGTGGTCTCAAAGCCACCCGTGCAATAGGCACCAAGTTTCTCATAGCCTCTGTGTTGCGTATGCAATGAGCAAGAATGAGATCAGCAGTGGAATGCGGATCCGCTCTGGACCCTGTCAAGTTGGGCCTCAGTCCACAACATGACAAGCGGTCAAAAAGTAAACATCTTCTTTCTCAATTGAGAGCTCATTGCCCCCAATCCAAAAAACATGATGACGCTTGTCCCATTGCTGAATCAGCCACCTCAAGAGGTCCTCTTGATCCCTCACCAGTTCCAAACGTGCATATTTTAGCAAACCGCATCTGTGGAGAGCCATCAAGCTTGCAGCATCAGTAATCATATCTCTTTCTTCCGATTCATGTTCTCTCTCTCGCCAAATACTCATGATTAACAGTTGAACACCTGCAAATGCAACATTTTCAACCGATTAGAAATTTTCTGGACCACTTAAAAGCATTTATAAATGAGTTACTAAAAAATTCGTTGCGCCTAACACTGGCTATAGTGCAAAACAGAGAGCGCTAACGTGCCCTTCCCTCATAGGAAGTGCACTCAACGCAGCTCCAGCATTGCTAGCTCGCATTAGCCGCTAATAGTTTTTAGGGCCTATCAAATTTCCCATTTTGAACCAGCAAAACTTCACAAAAATACAATTAAATGATATCAGGAGGTTCTAGCTCTTACCTGGATCTCGCGGGAAGGAAAACCGTTGCCCGGATTGATCGCAATCCTCAGCTAAATTTTTCACCCTTTTTCACCCCAGAGCTCCTTCACAGCACTCAAAATAGTGAAAATGAAATTCTTTTGACCTTCTTATAGCCATTTCTGGGGCATGACTCTCTTAGCTAGTTAGAAAAAAGTCGTGAATTCTTGCTGCATATGTGTCGCAACTATTGAGATTTGTTACTGATGTTCTGATAAGTGATCAATATTTATATGCATACATACACATGTTTTGACCCTTTCTACCGAGCATTCTTTTTACGATATTTTTCTTGCTCATTAATCCGAAAAAACTCGAGTTCCCTTCTTCGGACTCATTAAACTTATACGAAGTCAATTTCTAGCGTTCTTTTTATGCTCTTTTTTTTCTCGTTAATCTGAAAAACCTGGAGTTCTCTTCTTCAGACTCGTTAAAACTGATATGAAGAAGCATTGAGCTTTTCTTTTTAGGGACCTTTTTCTAGCTCATAAAAGTTGAAAAAAACCCTAAGTTGTCTTTGTCGGGCTCACTAAACTACCACGACAGAGAGTAAGGAGCCATTCTTTTTCTCTTTTTCAAAGCTCTTTAAACCGAAAAAGTAACCGAGCTTTCTCCGCATGACTCGTTAAAATTTCATGAAGAGCACCGAGTTTTTCTTTGTTGGACTTGTTAAAATTTCACAAAGAGTACTTATTTTACTTCATCTCCTCGTACTCATAACAAAATGAGGTAGACGTCCATCGAATATAGATTTCTCACTTTTTTGGCTTCGATGGACTAACTCACGGAAAATGAACTATTTCGGGGTTACTATTCTCCCTTTGTTGTGCCCGGTTATGAAGACATGTAAAAGGTACCCCAATGGAGTTGTCTTTTACGACATTTTTTAGACTCTATAAAAATGAAAAATTCACCAAGTTTACTCGTCTAGACTCATTAAACCTAATCAGACGGGGCATGGAGTTGTCTTTTACGATATTTTTCAGACTCTCTAAATATGAAAAATTCACTGAGTTTACTCGTCTGGACTCGTTAAACCTAATCAGATGGGGAAAATTTTGGACAAAATGGATACTACCTTTGTTACATTTTAGAAAGGTCGATTTGGCAGCAAAAATATTGAACATGGCACTTCCCAGACAACTTTTTTGTAGTTAGCTGAACCCTACCATTTATGAGTATTAGCCTTCATCTCCGAGTGTCCCTACACTGGTAAAATCCTAACACACTCTTTGGTGTTCATTAAGCCTCAGCTACCTAGTACCCTGTTACGGTGCCTTCTATTGTTCAAGCGGACCTCGTTATCTACTACTCCTCTTATCAACCAAACCGCTCATTATGCTAGGAATTATTTGTCGTCAGACATCCCCATTTTCTCTTCATTATCTGCATCACAAACAAAATAATTTGGTTTATGTTTCGTGCTAACTGATGTAGGATGCCTTAGTGCCTACCTTTCAATAGATCTCTTCCTATTGACTTCAACATATTATCTATGAAGCTGATCGAGAAACCCATCAGTACCCAGATACTTGCAGACATCAGTAGTAGGCAGTCTTGTGTTCGATTAGGAGTCTTCATCATTGGCTCCTAATCGAATGATTCTATGAGTGTTTGACTTCAACTCTTTTTATTCACACTTGCTAGATTGTACTGTGCATCTTAGGTACCATCATCATTATCAGTGGCCACCTTCGCATTTGTTCACAGTTTTCATTATCGAATGGTAATCAGACGATTTCTCACATGTTTGCCGATAGCTCCTCCATTCACATGTTGAGAAATATGTAGTTTAAGTGAAGCGGTGGTCAAGACCTTGGGGAAAAGGTTACATCATTAAAGCTATGTTCCCTTACCCAAGTTGCGATATTGTTTATGGAGACAGCTTCTTCAGCCTGATCCTGTTATGACAGACACTTCTACATTATGCTCATCAGTGGACAGATTATTCATATCTCTATTCTAGAGAAATCATGTTGTTTAAGATACTGAGCATGGGAATGCCCGACTCAAGGCACATACTATATTTTCTGACATATGTTGTTGTTTCAAGTTTTCCTCAGTCTTTCAATCTCTTTATCTCTACTACACACATTATAAAGTATTTCGGCCATCTTCTTCATCTCTGACCTCACACTTTAGGGGGCATCTGTTACAAGTCAAAATACCTCCTCATCAACTCAGAAGAGAAGATAAATATGGAAGGAATACAAAGACCTAAACTAAACCTACTTCTGCCAAGGTAACACACCACTATAACAACAGAAGAGCATTATAACACACCTGATCAATGAATAGGCCGCGTTAGTTGCTAGGGAAACGCTCTGTTTACACTAGAGGGTAGTGTTACCTGTGTTTTGAGTTTTAAACGGGAAAAAACTGCGGATAATGATTTGAATTTCCATCTTTTTCTCACAAGAGAGTCAGTACAAAATAGAAACTGCAAAGCACTGATCTCTTATTGGGCCTTACCAAAAATAGTTGAACTCTCAAGGAAGGAAAAAGCATGGAGGTTGAGGAAACATCTTGGTTTTTTCTATTTAGAACTGGTGTAAAGAGAAGGGCAATGATTGCTCTTTCCATCTCCTATAAAATGGAGCTGAAGGCTGTTGGTTCAAGGTCGAAGGATGGTAAAAGTTTTGAATACTTGTGAAGTAGAGAATTATTGTTGTAGTGTGAAGGTAAAGAGTCATAGAGGTTCATTGAGAACTTGTTGACCAAGACATCACCACATTGAGAGATAGAGAGATTGGAAGGCTGAGGAGGGCTTGGTGCAACCGACGGTTGTAATCCTCCTTTTTCACAAATTAATAGAACTGTATCTGTTTTGTCCATTCTATGCATTGATATTGTCATTGTTATTTGATTATTTACATAGCATGAGATGAATGGCTTAGATATGCATTGTTTAAATGTTTATCATATATTGAATTAATCAATAGGAAATGTATGTTATGGTAGAGATTACACGGGTGCTTTGATTGATTGCAGGGTCGAGATTTGGAGCTAGTGAAGAAGGATCCCTCCTTCGCTATTTATCGCTCTCCAAAATACTTCAAGATCATTAAAGAGGTAATCTTCCATCCTATTCCATCAAGTTATTTAAGTTGATATGGACATGTATATGCTTTCTTTGTGAACTATACAACTAATATTATTGTCTGCCTCGGGCATCGGAAAGCCCTGAGAGGGATATTAGAAAACCAACAACCCAAGCATTTTACCCTATAGCAGCCATAGTGGTTTTTGCGTTGAAAATCAATGGTAAACGGTTTTTTCCCAACCAAACGTGATTCCATTCAGTTTTGGAGACGTGTCCTCGGCAAAATTGCCCATTTCACAGATAAATGGGGTGTTAAACCCCGGGAGGAAAATGTGTGCGATATCGTATGTGAGCCGTTGGATTTGGGGGAGCCAAATCCATGGCGGAAGCTAAGCGCGATGGCGGGGAGATGCGTGGCGGATGGGGATGGAAAGGTGTCAAGCCAGGGTTGGGCGATGACCTATGAGTGGAAGGTGGGCCAGTGATGACGTCTACATGACTATCGGGAGGTGGAAAAGTTTGGGAGTGGCATAGTTGTTGGATCTTTGGGATGGACAATTGAGATCCATCAAGGAATAACACAGGCGTGGGGAAAAGAAGAAAGGGAGGGGGGCTTAAGGAAAGGCGCTGGGGCATGGTCCCATGGAGGAATAAGGGACCAGAGGCCAGGTAAAAGGAGCTAAGGAAGTAGTGGGGATGGGGTGATCTGCGGGGTTGGCGGGAGCATGGTGGTAATTGGATCATTGTGATATATGGCTAGGATTTCTCCAGGATTTGATAAGTATGGCGGGGGAAAAAAAAGGAAAGCAGACTTTTGTAAGGGGCGTGGGGTTAACAAATGGTAAGGGAAGGGGCTAGAAGGAAAGGAGTGGGAAAGGTCCAGTGGAGGAGTAGGGGATCAGGAGTGGAGAGATAAGGGGCTAGCGGAATTTACCTCATGGTCAGGCCCTCAGGTCATATGCAGAAGAAGGGCGGAGGGTTAAGCCCAAAAGGGGCTTAAAAAGTCCAATTTTGTAAAAAGGCAGACAAAGGCTAAAAACAAAGTTTTTTTGGCTTTTTGAAGTTCCGATAGGCTTAAAAAAGAGGGTTTTCAAGCTTTGGCCATATGAGCAAAGGGGCGGAGGATCTAAGCCCTCAAGGAATTAGGGGCTATTTATAAAATGGGTTGAAAAATAGGCTTTAAAGAAGGTTTTTAGGCCTTTTTCAAGGTTTCTGATAGGTGAGAGGGGTGTTTTAAACCATAAAAAGGGATTTTTTACAGGTTTAAAGGGTTTTTGATGATTTTAAAAGGGTTTTTTAGAGAAAATGGAGGATAACGAAGAGGAAAAAGGGAATTTTTAGAAGGGAAAAAATGATTGTTTGGATAAGTGAAAATGAGTGAAAATGGGTTAAAATGGGTAGAAATAGCCTGAAAACAACTTCTTTTTGAGATGGTAGGACAACTTGGAGGATTTAAGTGAAAAATATTCAATGAATTGATAGGCTTAGGATAATGAAGGTTGTCAGATTTCTAGAACTCACAAAGTTTCTACAATATTATTTCTAGAAATCTGGGATTGTCAAATTTAGTCATCTTTGGATAAAATCAAAATTATGGATGACTAATAGTGGCTCCATTTGGGGAGGACATACATCCTTTTAGGTGTCCAGAACGTCTAGTTTATCGATCTCTGGATTTCAGCAGACCAGTGCCTTATCCATTAGGCAGATTTCTTCCTTTCTTGCTAATCTTTCTTTGAAAAGGACAACTTTTATCAATCTGCAACATGTAATTTTTTCGAAACAGCATCTCTACCTACCAAATCTTACTTTGTCCTATCATTTTTATTCCTTTTTGAGTGCATTTGAACTAGAAAAATCTTTGAAATTTTATTTTTGAAAATAGAAATAAACTATCTAATCCTATCCTTATTTCTTCCAAGAGTCTAGATTAAACTATTGAACTCTTTATTTTTCTACTTAAGCTACTATCGGTCAAGATTAAGTTGTTTGACAAATTTTATTCTCTATTTCTAAAATAGGAAATTTAGACACAGTCAAATTAGGATTAGACTGTCTGATTCTCTATGGTGTCTATGGTTGTATGTACAAGCTGTACATAGACTTTATTTGCACAAAAGTAAAAAAAATTTGTGAAGGCTTATGATCTAAAAATTATAAACATCCTTATATTATTTTTCCATCTCTGGTTTTGATCTATTTAGAGCTATCTTTTTCCTTTTCTTGGTTCATATTTTGAGCTTCTTAGAACCATTTCCTTTCTATCCTAATCTATTCTACTGATAAGAAAAGTCTGAAAAAATCTTATCAATCTATGCTTCTACTAACTTATGAACATAAATTTAAAGTATGTTCAGCCATGATTGGGCTAGATGACTGAACAATATATCATTTTTTAATTAGCAATGGCACTTAGATTTGCTAACTTTCAGAAAATTTTCTTTTTTGGGTATGGGGTGTACCTCTTTTGAATCTGCCCTCTTTTCTCTTTTCTATTGATTTTGTATTTTTTGATTTTTCAAATTTAAAAGCAGTGTTATATACATTGAATAAAAACTTTAAAACTAAGACTCTTGACAGAAGTAGTGCTTGAGCATCCTGCCATTGACAGGACCTCTAAATATGTCTTTTCCATTCATCTCTTGCCGAAAAAATGCATTATGACCCCTCATAGAATGAATAATGTAGGGTCCTTTCCATAGATTCTCAAATTTGCCATGTTTTTCCTTTTCTTCCCTTTTAGAATCCCACTTTAGAACTATATTTCCAAATTGGAAATCATTTTCTTTAGTCCTCTTGTCAAATAACTTGTTGATTCTTTCTTGGACTATTTGTGTTCTGTTATATACTTCCTCTATGGACTGTTGTAAATGAATGGTCTGATTTATCCTTCTCTGCATATCATTTTCCTCAGATTTTACTTCTTGGAAGAGTTTCATGACTGGAACTCCTAGAAAATTTGGGAAGATTACATCCATGCCATAAACCATTTGATAGGGAGACATATTTATTGACTTTTTGGTGGTTAATATATCAGCCCATAAAGCATAAATAATCTTACTATGCCATGATTTCTGATTTTGCTCCAACAATTTTTTGATAATATTGACAAGGCTTTTGTTGGAGGATTCAGTTAATCCATTCCCTTGGGGATAGTAGGCAGTGGAATGACCCAAGGTGATATGGTACTTATGGAAAAATTTAGCCATTTTTTTAGACTTAAAAGCAGCTGCATTATCTGTGATAATTTTTCTAGGACAACCAAATATGGATAGTATGTTGGTTTCAAGGAACTTAATAATGACAGGGTCAGTAGCATTCGTAGAAGTTATGGCTTCTATCCACTTGTTAAAATAATTAGTGGTAGTGAGGATCCACTTATGTTGGGCCGATGAAGATGGCTGGATTTCCCCAATGAAGTCCAAACCCCATTGTTGGAAGGGAGCCTCAACACTGATAGGATGTAAAGGTAAGGGAAGGATTTTTCTTTTGCCATAAAAAATTTGACACTTATGACAAGACATGACAAGCTTCTGAGTATCTGGGAAAAGGGTGGGTCAATAGTAACGAGATTTGAGGATTTTATTTGTTGTAGTCTTCCAGTAAAGACTTCCTCCACATTCTTCCTCATGCAGCTCATGCATGATTATTCCTGCATTAATCTCAAGAAAAAATTTAAGCAATATTCCAACAGCATTCTGCCAATATAAAACCCCATCTAATATGCAATAATTTAAAGCCTTCTGCTTCAAAAATATAGCTTTCGTTTTAGATAGAGAAGGGGGGGTATTTATATACAGCAACACATATATGATATCAGCATACCAAGGTGAATTATACAAATCACACTTCAGCAAATAAAAATTTGAAGGAAAATTTTCAGAATGAAATCTAGGAGTCGAGGAACGCTCTATTTCATCAAAGATTTCACTTTCAAGGATAAGAAAACATTCAAGATTCACAAATAACTGCATTCATAGAAGAGGGAACTCCTAGACATATTTGATTACAGTTATAAAGACTTTCAAAACAATTATTTAAGCAAGAAAAAATGGTATGATCAAAATAAACCTCTTTGATAGACTGTAAACAATGGTACTTTAAAGGGAGACTTCAAAAACAGTTTTCAAGTGGCAGCAAGTAAGCAGGGAAAACCATAAATCATTCTTGAGACCAACTATTTGAACTATTCTTGAAATAAACAAGATTAAGGGTTGAAAAGCAGTCAAACTACTCAATAAAATGTTCAGCAGATGAGAACATAAAGACAGTGAAGAGCAAACAGGTCTAAGGTGCTTCTAGGAGACATTTCTTAGCCTAAAATTTTTACTCTACTCCAAGCACGAAATGATGAAAACAGAATGGAAAACAGGTAAACCATTAATATATTAGAATACTTCACCAAAAACCAAGCTCAAGGATCCAATGACAAAGCTTTCTCCATCAACAAATATGTCAAAACATCCACAGGTTCCAGAACATCAAATTTCTTTCAATTTCAGCAAAACTATGTATTACTTCAAAGAGTTATCAAATTCCCACATAAAATGAGTTCAAATACAGTATTTATCCTGCAAATGAGGAGGTGGAACTATATACGGTTCAAAAATGTTATTAATGACATATTAAATGCACTGCTATCCTTAAAAACCATGTAAGGCATAAGGTAGGAATGTCTCTCAACTACTTCTCTGTGTAATCTGTAATATCCTGTTTCGGGGATATCTCTAAAACACAGAAAACTCCAACCAGAGATGGACTGGGAGGGCATTTACCGGATATTCTGCCTCTGAAAAGGGGACGATATCCAGAGGCTACCTGGGCCTTTCTAGACTATGTCTAACAGTGAAAGATAAACACACCAAGTGGTATAGAACTAGAATGCTCAAGAATATATAAAAATAACAGTGCAGTAGACGTATAATAGCAGAGAAAGAAAATACATCAACTCATCTAGAAACATAGAGAGGAAATTCTAAGCCATTTTATTAATTTGAGAAATATAATGAAGTACAATAGGTGATCAGAGTGATGGCACCTAATATCGCTCAAGGCAAGTGAAGAAATACTCTCAGAATATACAGGAAATGGCTGCTCTCTGAACTGTGTCCCAGCTACTGGAAAAATGCCGTGTAGCTACTACTACTGGAATGAACTGAAGATTAGGGGCTGATCCCCTTGCTAGAATCAGCTGAAAATATGCAATTCTCCTCTACTCACCAATCCCGACAAAATCCAGAAACCATATAAAAAATGGCCGACCCTCAAAAACCTCCAGAAAACACCCCGTTGGGGAATTACGCTGGCCTCCAAGGCTCTGCGTAGAGGATAAATGAGAACGACTGAAACACCACCTAAAAATCCACCAAAATCCTCCCACAGGCAAAGGCTGATCCTATGCTCAAAATCTCAGCTAAATCTCCTACAGAAATCCTGATCAGGAGCACCTCCAAAATGGACTGCATCCTCTCTCCCAGTGACTGCGTAGTCTCTATGAAAGCCCAGCTCCGCAGAAAACCCAAACAAAAAAACCTCTCACAAAATACTAAAGAAATAACCTTGCCCGAGAAGGCACTCGAAGTACCCGGGGGCGAAGGGCGAGATCTCTGATCGGAGACACTTAATGCACTAAGCAGTGCTGCAGACAGGCTAAATAGCTAGTGTGCTCAAGAAGACAAAATTTCTAGCTCAATATCATCAACAACTGAATGAATCAAATGAGAAGTCTCCTCCATCTTTTATAACATTGGCCTTCCTCCAACCCTAAGGCCATCTCCTCAACGTAGCCTCCATCTCTTGCCACGTGCCCAACCTCTCCTGCGCAGAAGCTTCTAGAGCTAACGTGGGCCTCCTCTCTATGTGGTGCTTGGCCCCCTTGGCTCCCCCTTAAGTCACAACGTTGTGCTACTAGGAGGGTGTTTTATTTCACTTAAGTGAGTTAGACCCTCTCCACTCACTTTTTATCTATTTATAAACTATAGACGACAAAACTAAACAAAATCGAATATTCCAATTAGCTGTCGCTAATTAGGAATATTGCAGTCTCCCTCGGAAAAATGTTGCTTGTACTCAAGAAACTGAAGTGATGGATGCTACAAAATCTTCTCACTCTCCCAAGTGGCATCCTCATCTGGAAAATTCTTCCACCTCACCAAGAATTCGTAGACTGTCCTGCTCCGTAGCTGCCTCTCCCTGGTATCAATAATAGCCTCTGGCTACAACACCAAGTGCCCCTCATCATCTGTGGGTGGTAGCTCCTTTGTCACTGTCACCTGCTGCCCCAGTGCCTTCTTCAGGCATGATGCATGAAAGACGTTGTGGATATTGCTGCCTTGGGGTAGCTCCAACTCATACGCAACCTGCCCAATCCTGCATATCACCCTGTATGGCCTGTAAAAGCGAAGCTTGAGCTTCTCAGCTCCCTTCTGCTTCAGCGATGACTGTCAGTATGGTTGTAATCGTAGGTAGACCAAGTACCCTACCTCAAACTTTCTCTCCACCCGACCTCTGTCGACATGCAACTTCTGCTAGTTTTGTGCTATATCCATATTGTCCTTGAGAGCTTGGAGGATGTCCTGACTCTCTTGGATCCAAATCTTGGCTCTAGTTCCTTGCTAGCACCAAAAATCACATCAACAAAAGATAAGGAATGATACCCATACAAAGCATAAAACGATGACATACCAATGGACATGTGATGTGTCGTGTTGTAGCAGTACTCCCCCAAATGCAACCATCTCAACCATGCTCACTACTGCCCACTGACATCTTTATGCAAGTAGCCCACTAGCCACTTGTTAACTATCTCCGTCTGTCCATCCATCTATGGGTGATAACTGGTACTCGGTTTCAACTCCGTCCCCACCAGCCAGAAAAGCTCCTGCCAAAATCTGCCCATGAAGCGGCTGTCCTTGCCACTGATGATGGTCTTAGGAAGACCATGTAGCCTGAAAACCTCTCTAAAGAATATCTTGGTCACTTTTGCTACTGTGTAATGCGTGGATATGGAGAAAAAGTGTGCATACAATGTCATCCGATCAATGACGAAAAAGATACAATCCTTGCCCTGCACCATGGGCAACCCTGTGATGAAGTCCATCGATATGCTCTCCCATTTCCCCTCCCGAATGGGAAGAGGATGCAATAGTCCTGCGGGTTGACTCATCTCCCCTTTGTTCCTATGAAAAAAATCACACTCCCTGATGTGCTGGAGTACATCCTCCTTGAGGTGCTTCCATGAGCACCTCTCTCTAATGGCCCTGTAGGTTTTCGTAAACCCGTGATGGCCTGGCAATGGAGAATCATGTGATGCCTGGAGTATCTTCTTCTTAAGCTGAGATCCCTCAGTCAAGAAGATCCTATCCCTGTAGTAGATTATCTCATCAACCAACCTGTACCTATTGTTATCCATGTCTACCCCCTATAAATTTTTAGCCATCTTCCCCTCTTGAACCCTTCAAATCCCCCATCGTGGCTTAAGAAATCCATTTTTTCTTACCGTTGCCTTTCCTGCCCCCATGAAACGCATTAGAAAGCGTCATGGATGCATATTCAAAGTCATAAGAGGTCTAGCTCCCTTTATTTATGGCCCCCTATATCTTATTGTCTTCATAACCGAAGCACAGAACCGAGTGTTAAGTCCCAAAGGTGCCAAACGCATATACCCATCGCACGCACCCTAGACCGTTTGATCAAAACACAAATCAATGGCTCAAAATATTATTTTCTATGGGGGTCCCCACGCCTGCAACCACTGCTAAAAAACCGGCTTGTTTATTCCGCACCACCTTTCCTAGGCAGGCGGTATTCCCCTTCGGCCAGCGATTCCATACGCTGATCGTTGCGTGTCCCTCTATACTTTTCCAAAACCGCTCCATTTCGCGCATTATCCTTCGGTCGTAGACGTGCAGCGAAATTGACGTGAGCTGTTAGATTTGTGAGTCTTCATCCGACGGCTATCATCCTTCGGAGCTGCACAGAGTTTAGTCCCTATATAAATCTTCCCGGGCCCGCCAACTCATTTCTTTCCCATGCATTTCCAACCGTTGATCTCGTTTAAGGATCGTGCAGCTCGGATCATTTGTCTGATCAGCTGTTGACGGGGTCCACCTCCACGTCGTCCCTTCCGCTTAGTCTTTCGTACGCCCACGTGTCATTTGCATTTGCCTCCACCATTCGCATATCTCGTTTATGTGTCATATTACAGTGTTTATGTTGTATGTCTCTACCTCGTCCATTTAGCGTTGTCCCACCGTATTTTTATTTTCACCCTTCATTCCTCCGCTATTTCTCTGTGTTTTCCACCACCCCGTCCCATGTCACCATTTCGATAAGTCTACACCACCATATCCATGAATCCGCCACGCCATCATCCCTGTGTTGGGTTTTCTTAACATGTTTTTGGGTTTTGCAGGTTGCGGTGACAAGAAATCGTCATTAATCTCTGCCTCCATTACAAAAAAATGAAGATGCATCTAAGGATCAGCTTGCAGAGGTTGAATTTATGAAGAAAAGCCCCGGGTAGTTGCCGTGGCATAGCTTTCATTAAAGAAACCATGGTAAAAGTCTTCTAAACCCTCCAGAGCAATTTAAAACACAGATTTTCTGCGGATGGAGTTATTAATGATGCAGCAAAGAGTATCAATCAGAGAACAAGGAATTCAACGTCCGGTGCCGAAGATTTTAAATAACAATTCAGCATTCAAAAGGCAAAGAGTACATGTGCACAAAAAATCATATCCTCCAGGTTTAACTTCAATATATTTTTCTCTCAAGAAGGTACAGAATGTTACATATTTTATTCTTCATGTCTTATCCCTGGAGAAATTGGCACCTACAGCATTTACTTCATGAAGTCAGCCTCAGAGTACCTATAGCACAACATATTAATTAAGCAACATGGGCGCGAATGTTTCCGCCATTTTGTTCAAATTAAACAATTAATTGTTTCCACCTACTTCTTTTATTAGTTTCTCTTCTCCTTCCTCTATAAAAAGGAGGAAGAAAGACATTGTAAGGGTTCCAGACTTTATTCAGAAAATTGTGCAGTGAAAGGCATTTTTTGTATACATCTTGTAAAGCTTCTGTGTGAAGGTTTAGAGCCCGTAGGGTCTCAGTGAGGAGGATTTCTATCTGTAATGAGGATTCTGGTCTTTGGTATTTCACAGTATGTAACTTTCTCTTATGTGTTTAATATAACATTTAATTTCATCCACTTTCTTGTATCATGTTTGCAGGTCCAGGTAGCTCCTTTGGTTTTGGTAAAAAATTGCATCTAGTTGATGCCCAATACTTAATGAATTAAGCTTTAATGTAAACTCTGTAAAGCATTATATTGTTCCATATTTAATATATTATATCTTATAATCATTTTTCTACTAGGAGGTGATTTTAAAAAATTCCATTGTCATGTGCTGGATTCTTGATTGATAAGCCCATCTATGGATACACATTGTGTGTCGGGTATATTGATATTGAGAGGATAGCTAGTCAATTTGCTTTCGCATTTACTTTCTGATATTTGATTTCTGTGGCATATTACTTGAACTAGCCCTCTTTGCAGTAAATTGTCTCTTAACTATCTGATGCTTTAATATTGGAGCTTTACATTGTGCCTCTGCAACATTACTTTCCTTGTGACAGTTTCTGTTATTTCTAGTACCATTTTAAATCAATTTCCTTGTTCTACAAGAGATAACAGGAGAGCCTTTTGGATTGACACCCAAGTTATATTATGTGCTCCTTGCTATGATAATATGTACTAGGCATTGGTCTATGGAAACTCTAGACTTTCTCTAGGAGAGACAATCTCTGTCAACAACACCTATCATCCGCCACATGTCCATCCAGCACCTCACATGCAAATCTGTCCTTGGATTACTCCACTAAAATTCGAGCCCTCCAATCTATATCCAAGATCATAAGAGATAACGTGGTTGGTCTATGTGAAAGGGAATCTGCTACCATGTTATTCCTACCCTTGACATACTCAATGTCAAATTCATATGCTTGGATCTTACTGATCCACTTCTGCTGCCTCTCCTGTAGCTGCTTCTACTCCAAAAAAAGAACGAGAGGCTCTTGTGATTAGTCCTCACCCTGAACCTGTTCCCTACCAAATACTGCCGGAATTTGGCCAAGGCATGCATGATGGCCAACATATCCTTATCGTATATAGAATACAACCTCTCGTGCGGAAGGAGCTTTCGGCTCTCAAAGACTATAGGGTGTCCCCCTTGCATCAATAATGTGCTGATCCCCTCTCCCGACGCATCACACTCCAAGACAAATGGCTGCGTAAAATCCGGCAATGAAAGCACTGAACAGCTACTCATCACCTCCTTGAGCCTATCAAAGGCTCGCTGTGTTGTATCTGACCAACTGAATGCCCCCTTCTTCGTCAAATCTGTAAGGGGTGCAACAAGCTGTGAGAAACCTCTGACAAACTTCCTGTAATAGGTACATATCCCAATGAACCCTCAAAGTTCCATCACGTTCCTCGACTCCGGCCAATCTATGATGGCTCTAATCTTCTCCTCATGGACACTCACTCCATCCACTCCAATAATGTGACCCAAATACAACATCTTCGTCATCCCAAACTCACACTTGGAGAGCTTAGCATAGAACTGTTGCTCTTCCAAGATGCGTAGTACTACCTTTATATGCTAGAGATGCTCCTCCCAAGTCCTGCTATATATGAGTATGTCATCGAATAAGACCAATACAAAATTCCTCACATGACTGCAGAAGATATGGTTCATGCAAGACTGAAAGGTGGTTGGTGCATTGGTCAGCCCAAAAGGCATAACCAAAAACTCAAAGTGCCCATAATGACACCTGAAGGCGGTCTTGGGAATGTCTTGTTCCCTCACGCGAATCTGATGGTACCCTAATCTCAAATCAATCTTTGAGAAGAACTTGGCTCCTCTCAGCTCATCCATCAACTCATCGATCCTGGGTATAGGATACCTGTTCTTTAGGGTCTTATTGTTCAGGGCCCTGTAATCAATGCACATCCTCAAGGTGTCATCCTTATTCTTCACCAACACTACAGAAGAAGCAAACAGACTCATGCTCGGTCTGATGTGCCCAAGAGCTAGCAAATCCTGGATGGCTTGTTCAATTTCATCCTGATAGGCTTTGGGATGCTTATAGGGGGTAGTGATCACTACCTGAATACCCTGCTCAAGCTCAATGGCGTGCTCAAACCCTCGGTCTGGTGGTCGACCTGGTGGTATATCCCCAAACACTACATCATACCTATCAAGGATGGCATGTATATCCAGATGAACTGCTCGACCGGTGGTCTCTGCCTCTGATGCCCGCAACTCAACTGCCCAATCTATGTCTCCCTTCTAGAAGTCTACATGCATCTGGTGTGCCGAAACTGTCTGAGGTGCGTAAGTGTGCATCTCGCGGATCTTCTCATGCTTCCCGGTCTTCTTGCCATCCCACTCCATCTCTAGGGCCTCCCAGTCCGTGGTGACCTTCCCCAGAGTAATCAACCATTGAACACCCAATACCACATTGGTATCTGGCATGTTGACCATGAAAAAGTGATCGGTCACGGTGTAGGTACCCATCGTCACTACCAACTCTAGAACATACCAGACACACTGCATCGTCTGGGCTCCTGGGACCAAAAATGAAAATCCGTCAAAGCTCTCAATCGGTATACCTCTCTGCTCGACCATCTGTGCATCAATGAAGTTGTGGGTTGCCCCACTATCAACCAAAACTGACACTCGCTGGCCATGTACTGTCCCTCGTACGCACAGTGTCAAACACTTGGGAACTCCTCGCAAGGCTGCAAGGGTCCCTCCTGTGGGTGCAAAAGTTGCACCTCCTATCCCTGGAGGTGGAGGCAACAACTAATCCTAGGCCGTCCGACTATCTCCTGCCTCTTCATCATCCTCCTCATCATCTTCCCCACTATCATCATAGAAGACCTTAATGAAGTGTGCTTTGCCACCAGCACACCTATGCCCTGGTGCCCACGGCTCCTGACAAGTGAAGCATAGCCGCTTCTTCCTCAACTCCCTCCTGGCATCATCATCTATGTGTGCCCATCTCGGATTCCCCTTTGGAGGCGAAATCCTCACATCCTTCCCCTTGGGCTGGAAACCCTGTCTCTGGCGGTAAGGTGTCTGAGTCCTGGGCAATGCATCCTGTAAGTCTCAGGTCCTACTGATAGCATCATAAAGTTTCACTGGTCTAGTAGACCTGACTAGACCCCAAAGTGGCTCTACTAACCCCTCCACAAACATGTATATCATTCGTGCTGCGGATAGATATGGCACCATCACTGAAACCCTCAAGAAATATGCAATATATTTCTTTGGGCTCCCAGTCTTCTTGAGCCTCATCAGCTCAACAAAGTGTTGTTTTGGATCCCTCCAGTCAAATCACTCCATCAACCTCCTGGTAAACTCGGCATATGTCATCACTGTAGAATGCCCGAGTGTGACCATCCCATGGAACCACCAGTCCTGGGCCTCACCATCCAAATGTAATGTCGCCACCTCGATGGCCTCCATCTCTAACATATGGTTACTGGAAATAGATGTCCAGCTTCTCCACCCAAGACTTTGTCGAACTGTTTGATGAGCCATCAAATGTAGGCAAATGGAATCTGCTAGATGTGCGGTGGGAATCTCCATCATGATAATGTTGGTGCCCTCTATGATGGTCGCGGGGTCTACTATCCCGTTGGAGCTTAACGAAATCCTGAAATGAGAGAGCATCCCTAAAATCCTGCCCATAGGCCTGATACTCTGTAAAATACTCGCCCATGTGCCCAAGCTCTGCCTCCTGCTGGGCTCTTGCCCCTGTGTCTGCTCCCAATAAAGAGGGCATGGTAGAGCGGGTAGGTGCACGTGAAGCCATTAGCTAAGGAGTGTCACGCTGAGCAGCACCATGCTCCTGAAAATGGTGGGATGTACCTAATCCCTCTCCTACCTGGAAAACCCATGGGGTCTCACACTGTCTAGCCTCTACAGCTGTGAATCTTTGACCCATCACCTCAATATGTCTGGCTAAATATTGCACTGATTTGAGGAGTGCCTCCCAAACTATTTGGCCTTTGTGTCATCTGTCGTCGACCCTCTCTTCTCTGAATCTAATATAGGCTCCTCCTGTTCTTCGTCTGTCACAGGCTCTCTCTCCTACTCTGTGTCCACCACCTGAAAATAGTCTCCCTCACTGTAGGTGTTTTTCAACCTATGCTCACGGTCTCTATACTTCCTGCCTCTGTAAAAAATATATGGTCTCTTCCCCAGTGTCATAGACCATAGGCTGAGCCAGAACTATGCTCTGATACCACTATAATATCCAGTTTCAAGGATATCTCTAAAACACGACAAACTCCAACTAGAGATGGACTGGGAGGGCATTTACCAAATATTCCACCTCTGAAAAGAGGACGAGATTCGGAGGCTACTTGGCCGTTTCCAGACTCTGTCTAAGAGTGAAAGATAAACACACCAAGTGGTATAGAACTAGAATGCTCAAGAATATATAAAAATAATAGTGTAGCAGATGTATAATAGCAGAGAAAGAAAATATGGCAACTCATCCATAAACATAAAGAGGAAATGCTAAGCCATTTTATTAATCTAAGAACTATAATGAAGTACAATAGGTGATCAGAGTGATGGCACCTAATCTTGCTCAAGGCAAGTGAAGAAATACTCTCAGAATATACAGGAAATGGGAACTCTCAGGCCCATCCAGTGTGGAAAACTCCGTGTGCATTGCCCTACTGTGGAGATACAATTGAGAGTCTGGGTTGATCCTTAACTGGAATGAGCTGAAAATCTGCAATCCTCCTCTACTCACCAATCCCGACAAAACCTAGAAACCATATCAGAAATGGCCGACCCCCGAAAACCACCAGAAAATACCTCCTCAGGGAATTACGCTGGCCTCCAAGGCTCTACGCAGAGGCTAAATGAAAATAGCTGAAACACCACCTCAAACTCCACTGAAATCCTCCTACAGGCAAATACTGATCCTCTGCTCAAAATCTCGGCTAAATCTCCTGCAGAAATCCCGATCCGGAGTACCTCCAAAATGGACTGCGTCCTCTCTCCTAGTGACTGCGCAGTCTCTATGAAATACCAACTCTGTAGCAAACCCAAACAACAAAGCCTCTCACAAAATATTGAAGAAATAACCTTGCCCAAGCAGGCACTCGAAGTCCCCCGGGGCTAACGACAAGATCTCCGACCGAAGAAACTCAATGCACTAAACAATGTTGCAGACAGGCTAAACAACCAGTGTGCTCATGAAGACAAAACGTCTAGCTCAATATCATCAACAACAGAATGAATCAAATGAGAAGGCTCCTCCCTCTTTTATAACATTGGCCTTCCTCCAACCCTAAGGCCATCTCCTCAACGTAGCCTCCATCTCTTGCCACGTGCCCAACCTCTCCTGCGCAGAAGCTTCTAGAGCTAACGTGGGCCTCCTCTCTATGTGGTGCTTGGCCCCCTTGGCTCCCCCTTAAGTCACAACGTTGTGCTACTAGGAGGGTGTTTTATTTCACTTAAGTGAGTTAGACCCTCTCCACTCACTTTTTATTTATTTATAAACTATAGACGGCAAAACTAAACAAAATCGAATATTCCAATTCGCTGTCACTAATTAAGAATATTACATAAATATGTCTTTATACTTCACGAGGATGAAATAGTTGAAAATATTGACTTTGAGGCCTTTTGTCTTTATAGTATTTGTTATTACGACAGGTTTAAAATATATTTTTGTAATAACTATTTATTTTCTTTTTGAGACACAAAGTAAGCCATGGGTGGTAGGTTAGTTGGGTTAAACACACACGCATAATTGTATGAGGAAGATGAACACACACACAAGAGACTCAAAACAATGAAGGATAAGTGTGAGGCTTTCTTATTTTCCATTATACAAAGATGTACATTTATAGTACAATGGTGTGACTCTTGGTTTCATATTCCAAGGTCACTTGGACTCCATTGTGACTTTTCGTATTCCACACCTACCCATGTAGGATTAGGTGTTCCAACATCCCCCCTTAATCCGAAGGGGTATGTGTGAGTCCAAGAAAAAAATTGTAATACAAATCTGCAAAGTATACATGGTAACACTTGGGCTGAATCAACTCTATGAAATGTTGGAAAAAAGAGGTGGTTTAAGGATGACCACCAATACTAGAACACAAAACTTGTTGCAGTTCCCGGAACTCTTCCAAAACTGGAAAGAAGCTAAAAGCTTTTGCTAGAGGAATTGTCCCTCATAAAAAAGGGAGACCTTCAACCTAAAAGAAGGGAGGTCTACTACCTGTGATGGTTTTAGGATTACCAACAACTCTGGAATGCTTGAAACATTTCCTGGAACTCAACCAAATATGGCAAGAAGCTGAACTCTTCTCCTAGAGGAAGTGTCCCTCATATATGAAAAGGAGACCTTCGACCTAAAAGAAGGGAGGTCTACTACCTGTGATTTTTTTAGGCTATCCACCAACGAAATATGATGGTTTAAGGTTATCCACCAACCAAAGGCATGCTCATGGGCATCCATGTCTCTGGCCACATCCCCGAATCTGGAATGACGAATTGTGGCTCAGGCTCGCTTGAACTGTTGTGTCTCTGGCTACAACTCTGAACATGGAATGAGAGATTGTGGCTCAGGCTTGCTCGATCTAATGTCGAAGCTTGTACATGACCACCATTTTCCCCCCTGTCAGGGACAAGGTGAGATGATGGCGAAAACTCAACTACAATTTTTCTCAATATTCATGAACAAGTTCTGACATGTGTCTTAAACATCTTCTTGGCTGCTAATGCCCATTTCCAAGAAGCGATCCATCCAGGATGAATATTTGTTCTTGCAGGAGGCTTGTTTTTGAGGCATCTGTCTGAAGAATGGGTGTGCCGACCACAGTGCTTGCATGGATGAAGATCAAAATAGTGATTTTTCATATGGCCAACTCGATCACAATGTTGGCATTTCACAATCTGATGTTGTGGAAGCAGAGCAAGATCTAGAATAGCTGCAGGTGAACTGTCATATAGGAATCCGGCACTCTGAAATATGATGAGCTTGGTGTAGTCTGGAATATGAAAGGACACATCCTTGTCATATCCAAGACCAGTTCGGTGCTTGTTGTGGACAAGCTCTTCCCAAGGTCTAATGATGGGCTTGAAGTGTAGGTTGAACTGCTGCATCTGCATGTAAAGATTATCTTGTACAAGGAACTGAATGTGAATCAACTTCAACTTTACTGACTTGCTGCTGATGGGAGTCCTTCTCAATGTTTTGAACAGAAACCGGTTTAGAATGGTGACTCTTTTGTTGAATTTCATGTTGTTGAAGCTGAGATTCCAACTGCAAAAACTCAATCTTTTCTTGTGCATCTTGCAAACAAGTTTGGATATCTGTGAGACTAGCTTTGTCAATCATAACTGTATTTTCGACACTAAAATGTATTAGAGTATTTAGCAACTCTAATATGACATAAAATTTTCCCATTTTTAGATCACAACTATGAGCTCACTCAATGTCACTACAATATGCTTTGTAAATGTGCACCAAAAAACCAATGTGCAATGGATATACTAACAATCCAGACTCTTTATACTTAGTCTTCATACATATCACTCAACATATATATGAGCCTACTAGTGAGGGAGTACACCACAAAATTGCATACTACTACTTTTTATTTTTGAAAGGAAATAAACCTTTTGGATGGCCACTTATGAAATTTAGACAGTGAGCTAGAACCCAATAAAATGCTCAGCCTCCCTGAGAAACAAGTACTAGAAATGATTATTAGGTGGGGACACAAGAAATTGTTTCCTTTCCCAATAGACATAGATGAAATGGATGTTTTGATCCTCCTTAGAGATTAACAAACCTCTCCAACAAATTTTGGCCCTTAGGATATTAAAACTAGAACCAATTACAAATATATGGCTCCTCCAGATTATATGGCTCCTCTAGATTTTGCAATCATAAATTATTGATATCAAACAAAAAAATATATACATGTCTTCCTCATCTTTTCCGAACTAGAATCTGAACTATCGTTGGGCAGCAACTGCTTTCTCTTGTCGATGCAGTGGTGTATTTGGACCATGGCTCCTCTTCTTTCTCCAACGATGAAAGTGCTTGAAACACCAATATGAAACACAGGTCTGCAGGTGTTTGTTAAGTCAACCAAACAATGTTGATAAATTCTCCACTGCCAAAAATGTCCTTGGAGAAATTCTTTTGGGTGCAAGTATCCTATCTTTAACTATTCAATCATTTACGGCCTCCAATTCAATTCCTCCACTTCGATTCATTATTCAAATCATTTCCGATCTCTGGAAGCTCAAATGTTTTTGGGTACCAAACTTCATAACAGAATCATAATCCAATATGAGCTATAATTCTTGCAAGTAGTTATGCATTGAACATATGCTTTGAAAACTCTTTAAGGCTTCACGGAAATGCAACTCTATTAAATCAGTGGTTCAACACAGCAGTCAAAGATCTTTTGAGCCTTTTTGATGAAGAAACTCTAATGGCTATATGTGTAAAAATCTCAATAGCTACCATGAGTGAGAATGCAGACAGATTGGTGTGCATGACAAGAATTACGAGCTCGAGCACATGAAGCCAGAGAGTTAAGCAACAAAAATGGCACCCAGACATGAGAAGAAGCCCACAGATAAGAGAGAAGCCAAGAAGGAAAATGAGAAAAGGAGGGCTGAGATGCCCAGATTGAATCCACTAGTTCCATTGAATGGTGGTTGTATAGCATATACGCTGCCCTCTCTTGCATGCTGATCAGACCGTGCTCCTCCTCCAGAGCATCTCAATCAAAGGAATTTCCTCGGAAATAACCGAATCAAATATTTCTATCGTTTTGCAGCTCCAGGAATGTCGGTTCTTCTTAGTTCTAAAACCTCCATTTTTTTGTGAAAAACACATCCGAAGTTGAACAGAACCACTTAGTGTGCCTCATAGTTTAAATGGTTATGTGATATGGAGATGCGTTTCGATTATGTGGGAGTTTATGAGTGGATGAGAGAGAAGTGTTATGGAAAGACATATGGAGCGGTGTGGTACACAATCACGCTGTTTAGTGTGATACCGCAGAGCCAATGGAGCCACAGTCATGATGCCGAGTGTGTAGAGCTCTATATGGCTTTGTCATGATGGAGCTGGAATGTGGAAGGAACGGAAGGTGGAAGGCATGGGAGCATATGTATGATAAGGAGTGCAGGATTCCAAAACAACATGGCTCGACTAATAACAATCACACAATACCAGTCATTCAACACAGATAGAATACGTTCAAACAATTCAATGTTGCGGCCTTCATTAATTTCAACACATACCATTCAACGCAGATTGAACGTAGATCCAAAGAGCTCTATGAGCCTCCAATCAAATGGCCCGATGCCCAGAGATAGAAATAGGGCTGGAACTTGAGCTCTGAGATGTGCACAAGGCCAACTGCAGTCACTTCTTCTTCCGCTGAGAATGAAGACCTTCTGGCGGAATGGATAAACCAGGTCGATTAGTTCCTCCAAGAGGCTATTCAGAATCCTTAGGAGCACTTGTTGGTTTTAAGAATTGGATAGGATGTTGTAAATTTTCTTCAAAATCCTAGGCAGCAACAACTTGAATTTTCCCAATTACCTACCTCCTACCTTAGACTTGAAACACATCATATTGCTCGGTCTCCATGCTCACTGCATAGGCATTCCATCCTCCATGTACACTGTCGAAAAGTGGGGCAGTCTAGGAGCTAGCTCCCAAATTAGATTATGTCAGGTCTTGATTTATTATAATGCATGGGTAGGATGGCAAGAATAACAACGAGTAGTTTCTGAGGATAGAAAAACTCATTGGCAGAGTGCCAATCCAACAAAACACTCTCACATTCACATTCACAGGCTAGCACTATTCAAAATCTTAATGGGACCTCTAAACCTGGTGCTCCGATACCATGTTAAACACACACATGGTGTATGAGGAAAGATAAACACACACAAGACAACAAGAAACTCAAGACAATGAAGGATAAGCGTGTAGCTCATTTTTTTCCATTATACATGATGTACATTTATAGTACAATGGTGTGACTCTTGGTTTCACATTCCAAGGTCACTTGGACTCCATTGTGAATTTTCACATTCCACACCTACCCATAGAGGATTAGGTGTTCCAACAGATTTATTAAGGGAATAACTACTTCTGTTGATGTATTCGAGGCTTTTTTAGGCCTATCTTGCCTTAATTTAATCATTAAAAAGTGTGTCTAGGCCTGATTTGTTTAGCCTTGTTTTTCCTTTTTAATTGATCATCGTTGTCCCTTTCCCTTTATTCTCTACCTTAGACCTTTGTTTATTTGTCTTTATCCTTTGAGCTTTAGCCTTTATAGTCATCCTTTGCTGACCCTTTAATACTTCTTAGAATTCGTTTGAAACTGCTGTTCCTTTGTCTTTTATTTAATATTCTTTGATCTGCCAATTTAAACCTTTAAACCTTCTATCTTCTAACTTCATTTTCATATTTTATTGTGTGCAGGGTTTCCTTTGGTGCACCGAAGGGTTTTGCGTTTCAACTAGTGGTTATGAAAACATTCATTAAAACCTTTGAAAGCCGACCCTGTTCTATCTCTTTCTACATTTGTTTAAGCTTTGAGGGTTGTCACCTCGTCCCTGTGTATTTGGCCTTTATAAAACCTACAAGAAGACCAAAATCATTAATAAAAACATGCATCTTTCGTGGTTAGATACGTTTCTAAGTTCGGATGGTTAGGAATGATGCGCAGAGGAGGAGGAAGAGCATTGCAGAGGGAGGGAGAAGAAAAGGAGGGGTTCAGAGGCAAAAACATGCATGGGGAGGGTTTGAATTTAAATTTGGTGCCAGAATGGAAAGTGGTTTTGGTGAAAGCCACGGTGGTTTTCATGTTGACAATCGGTGGTAACTGGTTTTTGTCCTACCAAATGCGATTCCATTCACTTTTGGACACGTTTCCTATGAAAAACCGTCCATTTGGAGCAGAAATGGGGAATTAAACCCTGGGAGGCAAATGTGCGCGATATTGTATGTGAGTCGTTGGATCTAGGTGAGCTAGATCCACGACGGAAGTTAAGCGCGATGGTGGGGAGACGCGCGGCAGATGGGGATGGTGGAAGACAAGTGTCAAGCTAGGGTTGGGCGATGACCTGTGAGTGGAAGGTGGGCCAGTGATGATGTGTACAAGACTATCAGGAGGTGGAAAATGTTGGGAGTGGCATATCTACTCGATCATTGGGATGGATGGCTTAGATCTATCAAGGAATAACATAGGCACGGGGAAAAGAAAAAAGGGAGGGGGGCTTAAGGAAAGGGGCTCGGGCACGGTCCCGTGCTGGAATAAGGGAATGGGGGCCACGGAAAAGGATCTAAGGAAGTAGCAGGGATGGGGTTATCTGTAGGGTTGGTGGGAGCATGGTGGCCATTGGATCATTGTGATCTACGGCCAGGATTGCTACGGGATTTGATATGTATGGCGGGGAAAAACAAAGGAAAGCTGATTTTTGTAAGGGACGTGGGGTTAACATATGGTAAGGGAAGGGGCTAGAAGGAAAGGAGTGGGAAAGCTCATGTGGAGGAGTAGGGGACCGGGAGCAGAGAGATAAGGGGCTAGTGGACTTTAGGTCATAGTCGGGCCCTCGGGGCATATGCAGAAGAAGGGTGGAGGGTTAAGCCCAAAAGGGGCTTAAAAAGTCCAATTTTATAAAAAGGTGGATAGAGGCTAAAAACAAAGGGTTTTTGGCTTTTTGAAGTTCCAAAAAGCTTAAAAAAGAGGGTTTTCGGGCTTTGGCCATATGAGAAAAGGGGCAGAGGATCTAAGTCCTCAAGGGCTTAGGGCCTATTTATAAAATGGGTTGAAAAATAGGCTTTAAAGAGGGTTTTTAGGCCTTTTTCAAGGTTTCTGATAGGTAAAGAGGGGTGTTTTAAACCATAAAAAGGGATTTTTTACAGGTTTAAAGGGTTTTTGATGATTTTAAAAGGGTTTTTTAGGGAAAATGGAGGATAATGAAGAGGAAAAAAGGACTTTTCAGCAGGGAAAAAATTACTATTTGGATAAGTGAAAATGAGTAAAAATGGGTGAAAAGGGGCAGATATAGTCTGAAAACAACTTCTTTTTGAGATGGTAGGATAACTTGGAGGATTTAAGTGAAAAATATTCAGTGAATTGATAAGCTTAGGATAATGAAGGTTGTGAGATTTCTAGAACTCACAATGTTTCTGCAATATTGTTTCTAGAAATATGGGATCGTCAAAGTTAGTCATCTTTGGATAAAGTCAAAATTATGGATGAATAACAAAGGGGTCTCTCCAAAATCCCTATATAGGTCGAACTCCCACCCTAAGATACTCACAATACTTTAGTGCATGAGTTGTTCAAAAGATCCTCTAGGTGTAGGTGAGAAAATATAAGGATAAATTTGAGTTGTAGATCATTAAATGCAAGCACAAGCCTCATACATCTCCTCGAGAAAGATCCAATGTATTTATGGACAATAAATTCACCCTTTTGCTGCACATTAATTACATTAGGCTACAATATATGATAAACATAATTAGATGTTCTTAATAAACACATTCGAGTAAAAAATTTGTGTTAAATTTGGACAACTAGGTCCAAACTCCATCTTGTGATGCTCAGATGAAGATTCCAATATTTGTATTGGATTCCTCTTTCAGAGAGGTGTAAAATCGATATAAAATTGATTTTAATCTGATGAGCAGAACATTTATTTTTAATTTATTATTTATAATAAATTTAAGTGCAGGTCGGCCTTAAGGTTTTACACCCCCAGCAGATGTGTCACACACCTCAATGATGGATATAAATACAGTCAACGTTGGAGAGCATTTCACTCACTCACTCAACATCACACATCTTCTCCTCTCATTATATACGAGCATTTGAGAAGCAGTTTCATCTCCCACATGAGAAGAAGGACAAAATCTACTGCAGAAAAAAAGGACGAAATTTATTGCAAAAAAATTTCTGTAGTTAGGGTGTCTAGGAAAGTTTGACCAAAGTTGACTTTGGTCAACGCATGGTCCGAATTAGCTAAAATTTGGTGGAGAGTTCGATTTTTGAAGGCCGTACTCAGTGGCACAAAAATTGAGGTCAAAAGGTTGACCGAAGTTGGAGTTGTGTTGACTTTATTGTTGTTGCCCTACATTGAATTTTTTTGGACTGCATTGACTTTTCTAGGGTTGACTTTCAGTTGAATAGGCGACTGATTTGAGGACTGTTGTGACACATTCTAGGTTGGCCGACCAAGAAGACTTTTCTAGTTGAAGCATCCCATTGACCGCCGTAACGCACCAACACATTCTCTTGTTTCTGGTTTGTCTTCTATAGATCCACTGGTATGTTCTATCAACATTTTTACTTAACTGTTTATGTGATTGCTATTATAAAACTAAAGTTGCATCAAGCATAGAACTTCTACAAAAATTTACATGGGATCAGAGCTGAGGTGAAGACAAGCCCTAAATTATAGCAATCACCAAAAGAGAAAAATGAGTTCCACAAGTTATGGCTTCAAGGAGGATGACAAGCCGACTGGAAGAGATGACTTCCATGCTTGGAAGATGATATTAGATCTCAAATTAGAAGACCATGATCTCATGGACTATGTACTGGGTAAGATACAAGAACCTCCATCCACTACTACTGCTATTGCTAAAACCAAGTATAAGAAGGGGGAGATCAAAGCAAAGCTAATGATCAGGGAATCCATACATAAAAGTTTGGTTGCCTACATATCAAGCTAGGCACATCCAAAGAGATGTATGATAAGCTGATACAAATTTTCAAAGTAAACAATGCAAACCAAGTGCTATTCTTCAAGAATCAATTGAAGAATCTGAAGAAAGGCAGGGATGAATCTGTCCAAACATACTTTCTGAAACTGACCGAGATCAGGAACAATTCGCTGGCTATTGGGGAGACAATAGCTGATCGTGAGATGGTACTCACCGCACTTGGAGGGCTCCCATATGAATGGAAAGTATTCAACACTACCATTCTCAATAATAATAAAATTCCTAACTTTGACGAGCTACTGTCAAGATGCATGCAAGAAGAGACAAGAATGAAGGAATACGAAAATGACAGAAATGCTGCCTACGCTGCTCATTCTAGAAAGAAGAACTCTGGTGGTCCAAAGAACAAAGGAAGAGTAGGGGCCCAAGGAAAGAAGGGCAAGTGTTTCACTTGTCATAGGCCAGGTCATCATGCTAGAGAATTTCCTTTCAAGAAGGATTCTCCCGATAGTGATGACAACAACAACAACCGGAGGAATGGAAATCAAAGAAACAACAAGTCCAAAGGAAAGAGGAAGGCTCCCTTTGGCGGAAACAATCAACCTTTCAAAAGGTCTAGAAACTCCAGGTATGAGGAGTCAAATGTTGTTGATAAAAGAAATGAATACATTCTTGTATCTTCCCTCTCTGCTGCATCCCCGCCCGACACTATGGATGTCTGGCTGATAGATAGTGGTGCCTCAAGACACATCACTGGGTTCAAGGAAGCACTTTCTGACATGGTTGAGAAGGATACTAATCTTGAAATTATCCTTGGAGATAATGCCACATATCCCGTGAAAGGGACAGGGACTGTGACCCTCCACTTGTCTCAAGGACAAGTCCTACATTTGCAGGATGTACTCTATGTACCAAAATTGAAGAAGAACCTTGTGTTTATATCAGCGATCGAAGACAAAGGCTTCAATGTGGCATTCACTGATGGAAAGGTGCGCATGTGGAAGAATAATCTCAAGGAAGCTATCGTGATTGGTTTTAGAGTTGGAACACTCTACCAAGTTGAAGAAAGTCCATTAGGAGCTATGACATGTGATACTATCCGACAAACTGAACTATGGCACCGAAGGTTTGGACACCTTCATTACAAGGCCCTTCCCGAAGCAAGGAAGGTGGTGATAGGGATGCCCGATTTTGGAAATAATCATGAAGGTGTATGTAAGGGTTGTGCCGAAGGAAAGCATACAAGGGGACCTTTCCCCTCAAGTGTCACAAAGACATCTGATATTTTGCGACTTGTCCATTCTAATCTATCTGGTATGCTACCCGTGACATCCCTGGGAGGATTTTCTTACTATATGACATTCACTGATGACTTCTCCCACAAAACCTGGATATACTTCTTGAAGAAAAAGGATGAGGCTTTCATGTGGTTCCATACCTTCAAAGCCTTGGTGGAAAATATGACAGGGAAGAAGATCAATATTTTGAGGACCGAAAATGGCACTGAATATGAGTCAAATGAGTTCAAGGAATTTTGCAGAGAAGCTGGCATTAAGAGGGAGACTAATACCACCTATACTCCTGAGTAGAATGGTGTTGTTGAATGAAAGAATAGGACCATTGTGGAAGCTGCCCATGCCATGCTATGTGACCAGGGTCTACTGAAGTTTCTGTGGGGAGAAGCTGTGAATACTGCTGTATACATTCACAACCGATGCCCTCATTCCGCCCTAGACTCCAAAACTCCCGAAGAGGTTTTCACTGGTAAGAAACCTGACGTCTCACATTTTAGAATTTTTGGATGTCCTGTTTATTTTCATGTGCCAAAAGAAAAGAGAAGTAAGTTGGATGCTTCTAGGAAGAAAGGAATGTTTGTGGGCTACAGCGAAACCTCTAAGGCCTATAGAGTCTATGTACCTGGTCAAAGGGAAGTAGAGATATTCCATGATGTCACTTTTGACGAAGATGCTTCCCTGAAGAAAGTAGTAGATCTTCCAAGATCTGAGGAAAATCATGAAGCAAGGCCTGGAAATCAAGAAGAACTGCAGGATGAGACAATGCCTGATGTTGAAGGACCAATGGACCTAATCGATCCATCTCCTTCACTGAGAAAGAGACCATCATGGCTCAGGGACACTCTTGAAGATGCTGAGGGACATGCTGCCCCGAGGGGGACATTCCGAGAAAGCAAGAAGCCGTGTAGATACCAAGGGTATCTGGCTGCCATGAGTACTATTGTACAATCTGAACCTGGATCTTTTGAAGAAGCCGTAAAGCATCAAGTCTGGAAGGATGCTATGCACGAAGAATATGAGTCCATAATGAAGAATGATGTCTGGGATGTGGTTCCAAGACCGAAGGACAAATCAGTTGTCACCGCGAAATGGCTCTACAAGATCAAGCATGGATCTGATGGAAGTGCTGAAAATTTCAAGGCAATATTTGTTGCTCGTGGCTTCTCTCAAAAGAAAGGAATAGATTATGATGACATATTTTCACCTGTGGCACGATATACCACCATTCGATCAATCATAGCCCTTGCTGCTACGCAAGGATGGAGTCTTCATCAGATGGATGTCAAGACCGCTTTTCTGCATGGTGCAATAAAAGAAAAGGTGTATGTAGAACAACCTCTAGGGTTTGAAGTCCAGGATCGGGACACTCATGTCTGCAAGTTGAAGAAAGCCCTCTATGGGTTGAAGCAAGCACCTAGAGCTTGGTACGAGAGGATAGATAGCTACTTGATGAAGCTGGGCTTCACTCGAAGTAATGCTGATCCGAACCTTTACTTCAAGGTTGTCCAGGGGAAGCCTCTCATTCTGGTGCTGTATGTGGACGACCTCTTCTTGACAGGTGCTGACCCTCTCATTCATCAATGCAAGAGGGAGCTTGCTGCTGAGTTCGAGATGAAGGACCTAGGACTGATGCACTACTTCCTAGGCTTGGAGGTCTGGCAGAGACCTGGAGAGATTTTCCTTTCTCAAGGAAAATACATTGTGAAACTTCTGGAGAGATTTGGTATGGTGGACTACAAGTCCGTGTCAACACCGATGGAACTCAACTTCAAAAAGTTGAGTGGCAGCGTTGCTGGGCCTATCTTGGCCAATCCTACTGAGTATCGTCAACTCATAGGAGCTTTGATGTTCTTAGTGAACACCCGACCGGATATATGTTTTGCAGTGAACACTTTGAGTCAACAGATGGTTGAACCTCATCACTTTCACTGGGTTGGTGCCAAGAATCTTTTGAGATATCTTCGGGGCACGATAAACCATGGGCTGAGATACACTGCCGGGAGTGTGATACTCCGTGGATATACTGATGCCGATTGGGCTGGAAGTGTGGTGGATCGTAAGAGCACATCGGGATGCTGCTTCAATCTTGGTTCTGCTTCGATCTCATGGATGAGCAGGAAGCAGAAGTCGGTGGCTTTGAGCACCGCTGAGGCCGAATACATTGCAGCAAGTATGGCTTGTTGTGAAGCAGTTTGGTTGCGAAAGCTCTTTAGTGAGCTGTTTGGACATGTGCTAGATACCACCATACTGATGCTGATAATAAGTGGAGATTTGCTCAGCAAAATCTGTGTTTTCAGACTGGAATCAGCTGCTTATTGATATACGTATCAACTATCTGGGATATATGGATACATGGCAGACATCAACAAGGTATCAATCATATGGGAACTGATTAGCAAGTCACGGATATTCTCAAAAATCCCTTGGGAAAGGTCAAGTTCCTAACCTTCCATGAGAATATTGGTATCGTGGAATGACCCTATGCTGAGGGTCCTGTTGAATGATGAGCTCTTGATCTCTGGGGGGCTTTGGGGATAGGTTATCGGAGCTATAAGCAACCACAGAGCTAGGCTTGCCAAACCTTGTTGGTGTGCTTGGACCCCACCATTGTGATTATTGAGTTGGTTCACCTCTCATTATTTGTGCCCTGTATGCATCCTACCCATTGACTTCAGAGCTCATGGGAAGTACCTCTCATTTGGCCAATGAGGTGGGAAAAGCTAGAGACTAGTAGCAAAGACTAATGGACGCATCATAGATTGCCATACTCTCTATCTAGGATGGCACAGATTTGGGATCATGTCTAGTGAGGTCTCAGACCTCTGCCTGACCTCGGGTTAGATGAACCAACTTCAGGTTGGTTCGAGACTCTTTGTGAGTCCGATAGAGGTTTCAGACCTCTAGGCTAAATTTGTCAGCGAGGGGATGATGTCTTTGTGACTTACCCACTTCTATTTTGAAATAAAGAGGCTAGCAAAGCAAGTTACGGCAAGATGATGCACGATGTTTGATTGCACTAGTGGATGGAGTTCTTCCTAGTTGGGAGGAAGTGTTAAATTTGGAAAACTAGGTCCAAACTCCATCTTGTGATGCTCATATGAAGATTCCAATATTTGTGTTGGACTCCTCTTTCAGAGAGGTGTAAAATCGATATAAAATTGATTTTAATCTAATGAGAAGAACATTTATTTTGAATTTATTATTTATAATAAATTTAAGTGCAGGTCGGCCTTAAGGTTTTACACCCCGAGCAGATGTGTCACGCACCTCAATGATGGATATAAATACAGTCAACGTTGGAGAGCATTTCACTCACTCACTCAAAATCACACATCCTCTCCTCTCATTATATACGAGCATTTGAGAAGTAGTTTCATCTCTCACGTGAGAAGAAGGACGAAATCTACTGCCGCAAAAAAGGACAAAATTTACTGCAGCAAATTTTCTGCAGTTAGGGAGGGTTTCTGGGCAATTTTGACCAGCCTTGACTTTGGTCAACGCATGGTCGGAATTGGCTGAAATTTGGTGGAGAGTTTGATTTTTGAAGGCCATACTCATTGGCACAAAAATTGAGGTCAAAAGGTTGACTGAAGTTGGAGCTACGTTGACTTTATTGTTGTTTCCCTGCATTGACTTTTTTTGGGACTGCGTTGACTTTTCTGGGGTTGACTTGTTGACTTGGTGACTGATTTGAGGACTGTTGTGACACATTGGCCGACCAAGAGGACTTTTCTAGTTGAAGCATCCTATTGACCATAGTAACACACCAGCACATTCTCTTGTTTCTCGTTTGTCTTCTGTAGATCCACTGGTATGTTCTATGAGCATTTTTACTTAACTTTTTATGTGATTGCTATTATAAAAGTAAAGTTGCATCAAGCATAGAACTTCTACAAAAATTTACAAGTTGTTATCAAATGCAAGGATAGAGGTAAATGTATGTTGAAGGATGGTGAGATGGGCCTTGTTATATACTTATTAGTGAGGCCCAACACTAACCATGGATGAAAGTGATTCTCTATTATTGTATCTGGACCCATGGCTCTTGACCCTCCACTGGTGGGTGCCAATATTGACTAGCCCATGATGAAACCACTAGTTAATTACACACAATACCTAGTGTTGCACTTCACCATTAGCTACATTTAATTATTTTTGCATCTCATTGAACTATGCTTGAAAGTTATTGCAAAATTGGCATTTCATATAAGACTTCTAGTCCAAATTTAGGGCTTTACTCTCATAACAATGTTAACTCATGTAGGAGTGGCTAATAGAAAATCCTATTAGGTGCTTCCAACCCATTAAAGAAAAACATGTTCTTGGTGCACCCCTCAATTGATAGGTGTCATGTGAATAATGGGGAATTACACATAGTGAGTGTATAAATATGCAAAGGGAGCAGTTGAAAATTCATGAGTTTCCTCATACTTTTCTTTTCCACCCCTCTTATGCCTCTTACATTTTAATGATTTTTATTTTTATTTTTTCTTGAAGATGAAGGAATGATAGCATTCTTTTTATGATGGATAAGGAGATGGGATACATACTTAAGAGTGGAAGAGAACCGTTTGTGCTTTTACTCATCACTTTTGTGGTCAGTAGATCTACATACTAAAGAAAATTCAAACATGAAAGTGTAAGGATATTTTATGATTAGACCATATAACAATGGCACTATAGATGGGTTAATGTTTATCATTTTGGTCTCTCCATCTATTTTTGTAATGGGAAATGTGAACACTTATGGTTGTGCATTTTCAATCATGGTATTGGTAAGTTGTGAAGGTCTTTCTTCTTTTGCATATTCCTCAAAGATCCTAGCTTGCTTACCAAAAAGTTCCTCATGAGTCATTGCAGATAACGTAAGAGGCTCACAATCAACAAAAAGAGGCCAGATGCTAGTGGAAGTGGGGGTTTTTGGTAAGAGTTTACATTTTCTATCTCTAACTCTTCAAGGCATAATGAAAGAAATATACATTTTTTTTGTAATTTTTTTTTAGGAAGTGAAATGAAAGAAGAGAAGATCAACTAGAAAAAATATACTGCATTGTTTGACACGACACTAGGAGAGGTGCCAGAAACTGATAGCTCTTAGTATTGTAGCAATAATGATCCAACTCCCTTCAACAGTGGTTTCATAAAAAATTGAGATGGATTAGAACTATATATGTAGTAACCTCTATCTATTTATTATGTTGAATTTTGTTTGGGTGGAAGTACAAAGATGAAATCTACTTATACAAAAGCCATTCTAACTATTCTATCCTATAGGAAAAACTTGAAATTCGAGGCAACTAAAGAAGACAATCAAAACTATGGTAATTTCAATGAAAGAAGGGGAACATTGTTAAGTGTAATGAAACTAAATCATTCCTAATTTCATTGCTGTGAGGAGTCCCATTAAGAGCTAGATCACTTACAACAGGTATTCTATGGTTAATATATTAGATAACCTCAGTAGGAGCTCTTAAAGAAAGGCACAATTTAGGTTCAAATATCCACAAGGGGACAATTCACTTTCTATGATGAGACCTACAAAAGGAGTAACAAGACAGAAAGTTTGATATATTTTATTAGAGATGGATTATTCAAAGGTTGAGGCTAAGAGAAAAGGTTTCCAACAATATATACTAACAATCCTAAGACTCATGGAAGATTCAAGAAAGCACTTAGGTTAAAGCAAGGAAAAACTAGGGTTTCCCTCCTAGGAAAACAACTACTAAAAGAAAGTATGTGGATGAACTTGAATTGGATGCCCACCAAAAGGATACATTTTGTGGAAAATAATACAGTCTTTATGTTTAGGCTCTCTTATCCCAAAAACTCACATTGCCTATGGATTCACGTGAAGCCCTAGTTTTCTAGCTTCTTCTTAAAAGGGTTGAGATAAAGATAGAGAAAATATAGATATGGAAAAGTTATGATCACCAAGTGTATGGATCATTCCCTTGTCCATGGTGTAAATGGATCTATAATGTGTTAAATTAGTCAAAGTTTTACTAAGGAGACCAAGATATTGATGCCCTAGCATCAAATCTTGAACATTTACCTATCTAATGTAGATTCAATTTTTCATGGGAGAGATAATGAAGAATCACCACCAATACAATCAAGTCACAGGTTACATATCATTAGTGCATGCAATATTTGATCTAGATAAAATTAAATTAATTTTCAACAAATAAAGGCACAACTTAACATGACCTTAAATCAATTATTTCATACATTAGACATGGAAAACAAATCTTCAACAATAAAAGCCCTCAAATAGATTCCATCATTGATTCCAAATAAAAAAATCAACTTCAAAAAAATCTTTCAAATGCTTAACAATAATAAAAAGTAATAATGTTCACTACATTACAAGACAGCTGTTCCAAACACTAAGATTCACAAATACTCTAGTAAACCATTCTAAAGACGCTGGGCTGCGTGCAATACATTACCAGATAGCTGTCCCAAGCACTAATTGCATAGAGTAACAAATACTTTAATAAACCAATCTAAAGACGCTCGGCTCCATCACAATAGCTGATTGGAATTTTCCCATTTCTTCCCAACGCTGATTGGACACGTCAAAAATAGAGATGTGGGGCTTAAAAAAGCTTCCGTGTTCGAATCCCCAGAATCCCCGACCTGTCATTGCCGCAGAATTCACACGCAGAAAACTAAAAGGAGGCCGTGGAATAGATTCCGCGCGTCTCCAGACTCTTTCCTCCATATGGAATTTCCAGAGTACCAATATCATGCTGCCTTTCTCGTTGGTTCTGTTTATCATAGAGAGTGCGCTTTTATGTTCAAAAATAAGCGTGAACAACAGTTCATCCCGCGGCATTGGAGGAAATGGAACTGGGTCCATCCACATCTCCTGTTCGACATCAAACACCAGCACTCCGTCTGCAGGTGAAGTGGTGCCCAATGAGTACTGAAGCCAACACAAGAATCGCTGAGACACAAGTTGAGGACGGCATTGGACATACGGAGAACTTCTATTATTAGGGAATCCATTCCATTCTGGTAACTTCTTCCACATGCTTTCCTTAAAGTTGTAGACGAAAGTAGTCATCGCAGATTTACACACTCCCAACTTGTGCCATAATATAAGCTTGCAAACGCCATTACTCCGGTCAAACGCGATCCCTGTGTAAAACCTTGAAAATGGGTCGAGCGTGGCGGGTAGACTCAATATCCGCCTTTCTTCAGAAAAGAGAGGGTTAACAACAACTAATTTGGTGCTCTCATGGGAAATACCGTGCCCTACAAATCCCTCGAAACACATGAACCCATCTCCGTATGTGACCGACCACTTCCACTGGTATTCCGGTAAATCATGGGACAATGGGTTTCGCCATGTGAAGTTGGCAAGCCTTCCTTCTTGCCAAATAATGGACTTTAAAGACGGCGACCGTCTGTGTTTCTCATACCATTCTGACATAAAAAAGAACATCGGGTGGCGGAGAAAGCTTCTATCGTAGTGAAGGGCAAATGAGGGATCTAACAGCAAGGAAAGGAAATACCTGCAAGTGAGCGATAACTTACGTAAATCTAAAATAGGAAGGCTGCTTAGAACTCGAATTACCAGTTCCTCTGGTAGTTTATTCCAATGACTGCTTTCCATGTTGCTGTTGAATGACTTTCGGGATCTGACGAGATGAAAATAGAGGAACACCAAGGGTTTCAAAAGACACGACAATGAATATATTTATAAGTTCGAAGGGTGAGTTTATATTTTTTTCTAAAAAGATTTCAATATGAGAGAGTTGAGTAAGTGAATTTAGGATAGAAGTTCTTTTTTTCTTTAATAATGATTTTATATAATATTCAGTTACAGCTATATATTATTAAGAAGGTGATGACGTGGCTAGATATCAGTGGATTAGATATTATTTAAAGTTATATTATATATTATAATGGATAGTAAAATCTATCAACATGAATTTTGTAGGGGATATTGCTCAAAATTTTATTAAAAGAGCTATTTTTTTATATAGCCTATTATAAAGAAATGTGAAATTCCACCCTTGCTCAGTATATCGTTTATTTGTGGTATTTAAAAAATAAATATGAGTAAAAAAAATAGTTTTTCCAACCATGAATAAAAAAGATGAAAAAGTGTCATAGTATTGTATTCATAAGTGCTTTCAAATGATATTACTAAGAAGTGTAATTTACTTGATACTAATTTTCTCTCTGTATATATCTTATTTTTCGGACATATTTTTCCTATTCTTCACTATGATAGAAAAATAATTAAAAATAAAAAATATTATAGCTAAAATATTTTATTAGTGTATCACTAAAAATAACTTTCAAATGTGGACTTTTTGTCGGTCTTAGTAATTGAAAATTTTAAATAGATTAGACATATATAATATGAATCACATCTAAATTATTTAGGGCCTAGAACCTCAAGAAAGGAAATACTCCCTACTCTATCTTCTTGATTGAACCAAGTCATTTCCCCATTGAAAACATGGTTATGAAAAAGTAACTTATGTATAAGAAGTTATACAACATGGATACCAAGAGGGTTCCTAAATTTTCTTTCAACTTTATCCAAAATCCCCACCTAGTCTTGGCTTAAGTAAGAGACAATAATGGATTAGATGCTTGTGCAAAATCCATATAATATTAATACATCCAAAGTTAAGGAGAAATTGTGGTGTCATAAAGAGCTAGAGAGAGAAAAGTTGTAAAAATTATACAACATGCATGTATATCTTGGATTCACTCAATCTAACAATGTACTAAAGTTAAATACTGAATCGCTTCTACAAATCCTTTTACGGAATTAAAAACAAAATTGCTAATCACATGAAGTAAAGAATAATCAAATCACACACAACACACATAATTTCTCGTGGAAATCTTATAGCTAAAAACCCCACTATCTTCTATTGTATATTCACCATTGATCACGAAACAATTACATACAAAACTCTTCTCAAAAGAGCCCTCCATTACTGAGCTAATTGTCTCACAGTGTCATGGAAAAAACTGGCCAACACATAGCCAATTCTGAGTCTTTAGACAACATTCCTTGCTTGCACAATCTGTGATGAATGCAATCCCTAAAAGGTAGGAAATTTGGCCTTCCTTGACTGCGCAAGTATCATGGGCATTCCAATGGGTATTTGGTTTCATGTGTGCAACCCAATAATCCTACAACTTATAGTCAACTTACCTTTCACCTAGAACTCAACTTGGTCTCCACTAGATCTCACATGCATGCAGCTAATAATAGTAAATCCTCACTTGCATGTGAGATCACTGATTGTGAATTAATTAATATTTAATTCACTTGATCTCTCACGAGTGTATCTTCGGTTACAACTAGCAAAACTGAGTTTAACTCACTTAACTGAGTCAAACAGATTACACTGTGCATTGACTAATGCACCACTACATAGCGAACTCTATTACAACTATAATTACTTTTCATGCCTCACTAACTAGCTCTAACTCGAAATCCATTAGCTAACTGAGTTTATCGCTCTCAGTTAACTATTTCAAGTCATCATTGAGAATAGATTACAGTTTATTGTCCATCTTAATTAAGGGATAACTAAAATAGACATGCACCCAAAAATAACACTCTCGGCCCCACCCTAGTGTAGGTTCTTAATGCACTAGGCGCGGGTGCTGAAATTTTCTTGTTGAATCTCAACACTCCCTCTCAACAAGAAAGGGATTATCCTTCATTCTCATCCTGTCTCTATGGTATTCAAATTTTCTCATGTTGACCACCTTCGTCAGAATATCTGCATCGTGAGCTTCCGTGGGAATGAACTCAGGCAACATTATTCTTCTCTGCACACAATATTTGAGATGATGGTATTAGATATATATATGCTTGGACCTATTATGAAACACAGGATTAATCGAGAGTTTAATGCAACTATGATTATCACAATGAATCACTATCAGATCCATCTCATAACCAAACAAACCAACTAAGATCTTCCTCATCCAGATAGCCTCACATGCAGCTTGACTTGCTTTCATGTATTCTTCTTGCATTGAACTCAGTGCAACAGATAGTTTTTTCCTACTGTACCAGAAATTGTTGTCGATTCTATGCTAAAGATCCCTCCATTGATTTCTTTTTGTCTCATGGATTTCCCATCCAATCTGCATCCGTGAAGCCTTGAAGCTTCACTCCCTCTCTCCATCTGTACCATAGACCATACTCTGATGTGCCCCTCCGGTATCTCAAGACATGCTTCCCCACCTTCCAAAAGAGTTTGGTAGGCTTAATCATAGCTTGACTGAGCTCGTTAACTGCATATAAAATGTCTGGTCTCATGTTCCCTAGATACATGAGGGAACCAGCTAAATCCCTATAAAAATTAGCATCTGGTGAGCCATGGTATTGCATGAAGAGTGTTGCAACTCCCACGGGCTGCCCTACTTTACGATATCAACTCAGGGTTCTTACAAACTTGGAGGTGACAGTGTTATATACATAGAAAATGCATTCGACTCATGTCATCCTCTTCTGCTTTATGAAAGGGTGCTATTTATTAAACTTTGATAAGGACTAGAAAGAAAATTGCTAGAAGGAAATGACAGAAAGGAAACTAATTCTAAACCACACTTAACTTGGCCAAATGGCTAAATGCACTCTATTTATCCTATGGTCTATCTACCATGCTTCTACCCATGCAAATAAGCTATGCATGACTTAATCCTAATTGAAAAAGTGTTGATTGTGCAGCTTGGAGGAACGAAAAGGACTAAAGAGGCTAATGTAGGGTTTAACACATGAAAGAGGGCTTAGGAGTGGAAAGTGGGGGTTTAATCCATATAAAACCTTATTATAGTGCAGAAATGGCTTTGGAGAGGAATGAATTGAAAATTTTGATGCTGGAGATGTGATGGAGGAAAAATCTGCAATAACAATATCTCAATCGACAAGAAAAGAGCGATAAGTATTAACAAAAAGGGAAAGAATTGCGGTTTGTGATTGTGACGTGTGACGTGGCGGGAGGACTGGAAACAGAGTGTGATAAAAATATCGCAATTGGTAGGAAAAGAGCGGTAAATATTAACGAAAAAAGGAAAATTTTCGAAGTGCAATTGCGATGGGTGATGTGGTGGTGGGACCAGTGACGAAGCGTGATCGCAATATCACAATCAATGTTTGGAAGCGGTAAGTCTTAGAGGAAACTGGAAAACAATGCGATCTATGATGAGGATTCATGGTAAGTCCAAAGGGAAAAAAATGTGGTTTCTAATTTTTTTGACTATTTTTAATAAAATATAAGCGAAGGGAAGTAGAAAGGGATATCGCATCTAGGCTTGGAATGAGAAAGCGTTAACAATGATCAGAGGTGATTTACGATTTTCGATGGAGTGAGGTGCAGTGAGCTGGAGTTTCGAGGAGAAAGGGGCGTAGGTCTAATTCTAATGGTTTTCAAGCATTTTGCATTAGAAAGGGTAAGGAAACCTTGAGTGATAAGTCTTGAATTAAAGAGGGAAACGATGCGATGTACGAAAAGGTTGAGATCTTCGATATGCGATATCACAATATCATAATTGACGAAAGAGCAGTGAGTCTTGAAAAGAACCAAATGAAAATTGTGATCGATGATGAGCGAAGTACGGTAGGGGGGATTTTGAGAAGGAAAGGCGGAGGCAAACTTCGAAGGTTTTTCTAATGTTTTTGCGTTAAAATGAGTAAGGCGACCGTAACCAATAGAAACGAAGGAACAAGGGGGCTAAGGGTTTTAAGTGCTTTTAGGGGAAAAAGGTTGGTGCAGCAATTAAAATAAGAGGAAAACAAGAGGGAATGGAGGCATAAAAGCAATGTTTTGAGGCATAACATAGAGATGGAAATAATGAACATAAATCAATGTTTTTGGTCTGTGGGAGGGCTTACCCTCCTCTAGCTCTATCGACAGAGATGAGAAGGGAAGTCTAGATCCATAGATTCTATAGTTTTATCCTCTATTTCGCTACTTACAAGAAAATGAAAACTACAATAGAAAAGTGAAAGAAAAGACTAAGCAGAAATGAAACTATCAAAAGCACATCTAACTAAATGGAAGAAGAAAAACTACCTAAATGAAAGAAAGGAAAGAATAAAAAAAACAGAGAATGTGAGGCACATGGATTGGGCCCTAACCCACGAGCGTAGCTCTCTGAAACTTAAATAAGTCGAATGAAATCAGTCTCCTCATTTCATAAAATAATAACCTCATACATCTCTGAAAGTTTGATTATTGAGTAAAATAATAAAAATCTCAATAGCTTGCAACAAAGTTTCAACTAGAATTAACTAACTCCTACTAGCTCTAGCTCTGCTCTATTTATTCTACAAGGCAACTACCAACATCTCCCTAGAAAATAGTGATTGAGTCCACTTGACTCCAAGTAAACAAATATTGAGTGCTTAGCTACCTCTCGAATTCGAATTGCTAGAGATAATCCTTTGGTTGCCTTTGGAATTCAAATTGCTCGAGAGAATCTTTGCGATCCTTTGGCTTCCTTTGAGAGTTAAGGAGTGTGGAAAATCCTCCAATAATTTCTCCTTGCTATCTCCTCTAAGTATTTATGATAAAATACTTATACAAATTCTTAATAAATCATGATTTTTGTTCTCAAACTCATATTAGGCACTCAGAGTATGTTAGGCTTAATCACCACGTATACTAGCATCATAAAACCAAATAATAATTAAAATGTAAGAAAAAGAGATATAAGAACGAAAAAAGGTGACCATTAACCCCTCCAAATATGTCTAATGGTGGAGCTCATCATCACCCCCTACTGAATGGTTGCTCATCCTCTGATAAACTAATCCTCCTTCTGCATTTCCATCAAGGATTTGATAGCCCCCCTGATTTCCTGAGTAAGAATTGGGGAAGTTTCCCCAAGGGTGTAAAAATCATTATTCTTTTGTACATTATCCCATTCCCTATCTTGTGCATCTGTGTCCTCTTCATCATTCAGCCCTAGCAGCAAAGGTCGGTTGAGATTTAGTGCCAACCATTGGATCTTTGAGGCATGCATGGCCCTCTTGTATAATGGTACCCTTTCCAATTTATTTCTTAGTCTTTCTGGAGTATGGTACTCCCTATTCTTAAGGCTGTGAGGGAGGTTGTTCAATCTCCTCTTGCTGGCCATAATGCACTCATCTTCTATCTGCCTAGAAACATCATCAAAGTGGCCTATCACCTGGGTTTGAGTCTGAGGCTAGCTTTCAACTAGTGTAGGGTCCCTTTCAATCTCTTGATGGTTAAGGATGATGCCTCTTGGACTGAACAATTATGGTCTGATATATAAGGGTTATCTGCTTCTTCTTCCCATGACTCTCCATATCTCTTTTTCTCTAGTGTAATCATTCACTATCGAAGTTACTAGGGCCATCAAATGCATATCCTCCATTATAGGATTGGGGTTCGAAATATTGATATTTGTCAGCACAAGGTTATGCACATAAAACTTTGTCATCTTTTCTTGATCAACCGTGTTACCTTGCTTGTACAAATTCATGAATTGGCTACAATCTTGGAAAGGTATTGATCCATGGGAGGCAAGAGTTGTGATTTGAAATAGAAGCCATTTATCCTTGAGGTACACAACATATGAGTCAGAAGGGAGTTTGTGCTGAAGGGCTTCTATGCATAAGTCTGCCATGGTGGCTACTTGCTCCCGTTTTTGCTACAATTTCTCCTTCAGTGCTACATTCTCTGCCTATGCCTTCTATGGCTGCTCCTTCATAAACATTTCTTTGATTATTTCCTCCTCTCTTGGTAATTCTTAAATGATAATTAGGCTTGTGGGAGGAGTTTCTAGCTCTTTCTGACTCTTTTCAGCTCTGAAATACATAGAGGCCTACCTTTTCATGCTCTTTGTGCTCATACAAGCTACGACAGAAACTACCTCTTTGTATTGAGGGGATGTGGTGTTGTGTTTTCAATATGTTTCTTGCCCATTTTCTGCTATATCCATGACTTCTATGGTAATCTCTTCTATTTTTCCTTGGCCCTTTGTCTCTTCCTCCTTTTCTTGTGGTTATTCTTGTATCTCTTCTGGTTCTTCTTTTGGTTTTTCCTCTTCTTCTAGTTCTTCTTCCTTTGCTAGTTCTTCTTCTTCTTCTAGTTCTTCTTCTGGTTCCTCTTCTTCTTCTTCTCACTCTTCTTCTCTTTCTTCTCTAAGCACTGCGGGCTTCTATCAAGATCTTTCCCTTTAAAAAATTTCAATTTACTAGTTTGGATGGGACGGGCGCTCTTTATTATTAGACTACATAGCTCATTCTAGAGCACCTATGTAGCTTGGGTTAATCTCCAGTTTTCATTAGAGACTGTTGTTTCTTCTCCCTATTAATTCGTGATGGACTACATGTTTCCTTCCCTCATTCTCCTCTACTCAACTTGATTTAAATTCCTTCTTTTGCATGGCCAGGTGGCATGACTTTGCCGTACTCCCTAGTCATACTTCACGATGTTGGCCAAGCTAACTAGCCACCTTTCTTCCCTTTAAACTCTAAGTATACAAATTTAATTATTTCTAGCATTTACGGATGCATACTGAGGGGTGAGAAACTATACCTGAGTTTACCTGCCAATTCCAAGGCATTTGTAGGAGCTGGATTGAGGAGAAAATCCTTTTAGATGCTGCCTTCTTCACTATTTTATGTTCTCTCAGAGAGAAATTCACTTAATGAGAAGCTTTTTGAGTGAGCTGATTGTTGACTTGTGACATTCATGAGAAATAATACAGCATGGGGAGCTAAATAAATGAGGAAATGGTGATAGGAAAGAAGGAGGCTAAAGGGAGGCACCACAACTCCTTTGGCTCTTCCTCGTAAAAACATGTCACCACTACTACACCTCCCCCAAGTAGGCGTTGTAGCTCGCGGCAACAACAATGCCACCCACCAAAGAGGCAGTCTATGCCCATTCGGATAGTTCTCAGGAGAGCGTAGGGTGGCAAGAGTGGCCCGTTGGAGCGGATGACATCAGCTCCCCCTCGGGCCAATCAGAGGAGCTACAGGGGTGCAAGACAAGGGTTGGCTCTCGAATTTCAACTTGATGAAAACTTACAGGCTCAACTCGTGCATAGTGGGTGTAGGTACATTTAAGGTAAGGTAAGTTCTCCCGAGGTATGAAGGTTAGTACCTTCGTGTTAGGCACATGGACCCTCACCTACCTAGCCACCATCAGCCAACCACCATGCGCGACATGCCCCCTTTGCTGGCATATTCATGACACCAATCCTACAGTTGTCACCCCACTCCACTGCCCATTAATAACCTATTTCTACCTCGATTTTTACTCCCAACAATTTGAATTGGTTATCATTTACCGACGTTTTACTTAATTGGTAACCCTGGTAAAACTCACACTACTCGATGCTTTCCACCCTTGAGTCGATTTCACTGCTGCCTCAGGTATTTGGTTGAGTCATTTTCATATTTTCCCTTTACTGTTTGTTCAAATTTATATGGAAAAAATGAAACACTCTACCCCCGAAACCTTGCAAGCCCGCAAAGTCAGGACTTCTCTCAGCCCCAAACCACTGATGGATGCCCACTTCGAGCTCTGTGACCCGGTCTATCCTTTTTATGTGGCCCATGCTAATGCCAAGATCCTAGGTTTCCAGTGACAGGGGAAACATGTGTTCAAAGTCGTTGAATTAGGTATCTATTACCAAATTTCTCCAACAATACACCCATTTCCTGAGTTCATCGCTTGGCTCGTCAAATCCTACATTAAGTGGAAGGATATTTTCCTCTCCGCTCGGGGGGTCAAGATTCTTGAGATCACTCCTTAGTTCATCAGAAAGGCCCTATACTAACCCTCTGACCAAGATTGTGTTGAATTCACTGATGTCAATCTCTCATGCCACTTTTTGAACTTACCCTTAGAGAAGTAGAGTGGTTTCCTCGAACTCATTCTTGATTCTCGTCTATCTGCTCTCTCGCCTAAAAAAATTGTTTTGTTGTCCCTATTTCGTCACACCATACAGCCTATCGTAGCGGTAATTTTAGGAATTATAGGGTTAGACAATGCCAATATGGTAATGAAAGCGAGTCTAGGGTTTATATGCTTCATGATGCGACCAAGGATTCTACTGGATATCCACACCTACCCCGCCTCGGCTATCAAAGCCCAGTTCCAAGAAATGTCATGCTTTTTTTCCTTTAGATATTGCTCCCTAGTGTTCTACCTATATATGTTCACACATGGAGACAAGTTCAAAGTTTTAGGCCTTGACAGGTTCTCCATGAGAAACGTTGAACCCAAATATGTCCTCGAATGGACTCAGGAAGTCCGCTAGCACCCACAATGGAAGGGATATGAAAAATTCATCACAGATTTTATGTCCAAGGCTTACATAATCATACATGAAATCCCCCCACCAAGAATTTTTCTTGAGAAAAAGGAGTGGCTTCGGTTCAAGGAAATAGATTGTATCGGGGATTGGTACTTGTTTGAGGATCATACCAAGATCAAGGTTTATGTTGTTCAAGTGCCTCCTTACAACCTTCCAGTATTTCTGTCCATGAGAATTTTTGCACTTGAGTTCATCTGCCAAGTCCTGAGTGTCGACCAAGCCCACTGTGTGCCCATAAAGAAGGGATATATCCTTTCTCCCAAATGTTGTAGGCCATTTCACTGCCAATTCAAGGCATACACTCCCCTCTGTTGAAGGGATGTTGCGGAAGATGAATTTCCCACGGGGAGATGTGTGCCACTATGATCCTGAAGGATCTATCACACACCGAAAGAATAAGATTAAGTCCTTAGTGTTTCAGCATGAACCTAGGCCTCTAATTGAATGGAAAGCTTACTGTGTTTCATGGCTTTTGGATACAGAGATGGAGGTTGAACCCCTAGCTACTGAAGGAAAAGGACATAGTGCACATGGTGAAGTAGAGATTCTAGAATAGGAAAAATTTCAGACTGACTAGGGACCCATGGACAATGATGAGGAATACCGTCTCACCAGACAAAGAGCTGAAATTCTAGAGGAACAAAACACCGATATTCATGACGATGAAGCCTCACTTATCATAGGTTATGACAAAGGCAGGACAGGCTTTCAACTTTCATATGATTCTTCTTCTTATTTGGCACCTTTAGAACTTACACAAGCTATCATGCTAGGCAATGAAGAGAAATGAGAGAAGATTGAGACCAAGAATCAATCCACAAGAGAGAAACTGAGAGAAGAATTGTCTCAATTCATATACAAGCATCATAATAGGCTCACTTCATCCTTAGATGTGGAAATAATAATGACTCATTTTTGTTGTCCAACATTCATCCTCACATCCCCTACCTACGGGATCCAAGTACAAAGCCTTGGAAATAATTCTAAATTTGGCTTCCATCCCTTTGCCCGATAACTTAATTCTACACGAGTCCATCGGGGACATGCTGCAAACTGAAGTGCTAAATCATACCATCACCTTGGAGAAAGTGGAAAAGAGATTGGCTTGGATGAAGATCACTGTGCAAAGAGAAATTCTAAAGCCCCTTCTACAGAGCTAGAGTATTGCAAAAATATGATAAGAGGTAAAGGAATCAATTCGAACTCAACAGTACAAGCTCTTCTAAGAAAAATTGAGTTGGAGGTGTAGGAGATTCAACACAAAATGAGCATCCCTCGTTCAGAACACATCCAAACAGAGGAGCTAGTGAAGGTTGAGAAGGAAAAAGAATCCATTTCTGAGGCTCTTGCTATGAAAGAGGTGTCTCTTTCTTAGAAAGAAGAGGTGCTTGCTTAGAAGGACGAAGAGAATGTGATATTGAGGAAGAAAGTTTCTAAGCTACAATAGGCTCATGGTAATCATACATGTTTAGTGGATGTACCAGAGGATCCTCAAAGTGCTCTAGAATAGCTAACCAAGGCTCTTGAAGACCTAAAGATGTCTGAAGATGAGACACGTACCACTCAACGACTCTTGGACGAAGCCAAGGGCATACTCAGAAAACTAGAATACAGTCTCATCTCTCCAAAAAGAGGTAGAGAGCCTTTGCAAGGAGGCCTGAGGACACAAGAAGCCGATCAAGGGTTGAAGGCAAAGATTAAATTAAATGTGTCATTGGTGGAAGCCAGGTAGATAGTCTAGACAGAGATCATAGCAGAAGTAAAAGAGTATTGGGAGCTCATCGTGCTTTCCAATGATAAGAATAATTTCATTAAAGACTATAAAGTATAGCTTGATTCCAGTCGCAGGGAAGGAGACGAAGAGCCAGCAACAACAAAAATATACATCAAGTATATCAACGAACTCCCATCTAAATATTTGAGCATCCGTGGAGTGGTCAATGAGTTCAGAACCATCATGGAGGTTACTAAGATGATCGAGAAAGAAGATGCATGCGTAATAGCACTTGTATATTTAACAATCATGACAAAGGGAGTGGAGATTTTCGACTGGGAATGGCTTAAGTTAGTGGATGTCGGTCCTCATTAGTTAGGGGCATTGCTTCCCTTAACCAATTATTATTAGAATATGATCAAAATCAAGTGGAAGGCAGATTTAGCACTGGAGAGAACCTCCTGTCTGAAGGAATATACCTTGGTAGCAGCATTACGTAAGGAATTCTTTCTCCTTTCCCACATCAAGAGATTTTTCACTATCCACAATGATTAATTTGAGCTTACTCAGCTTCAAACTTTGTTCGATTTCTTTAGTCTAGCACTTCTACCTGAAAAAGTCATTTGGAAAAGGTGCTAGGAATATGCACATCCTCCAGCTCCTTCCACCTTGCAAAATCTTCCACCTCAACCACCTCACTAGTCCAGCTCTTCTGCTTCTTCAGCTCGACCACACAGCTTGCGGGGCTGCCCCACTCCTCATCGTAACCGTTAATGATATCATGATGAGGCCCATGAAGCCTTTTGTTTTCTTTTATGTTTCATTTTTAGTTGTGTTGTAAAATCGAGTGAAATCTCGATTTCACCCTAAGTATTATTTAAATGTTATGTTTCTGTTGTAATCAGTGTCGGAAGAATAGTGCCTTTGATACAATGCTTTTATATCGCATAATTTTTTATTTGGATAGGAAACCATAATATCAAGAAAGAATATCTGTCTGGGAAAATATCTGATGGATGAGATCCAATGTAAAAACTATAAATATCCAATTCATTGAAGAGAGAAAGGTTTCTAGAGTGTCTCTTTGTCAAGAAACTCTTGAGTTTAGCACCTTAGCTCTCATACCATGTTGATAATTTGTAGGGCTGGTGTTTAATACAAATTCTCTTCTTGATAATTACTTGTGATCTTGCTTGAGCTACTTATGTCTTCTTTCCTTTATCTTATTAAGTCTTTCATCAAGTCAATTATAAAAATGTATGAGACACAAAATTAGGCTCCTAGAGATAGGAAAAAACCTCTCCCTCTTCGAGAGGAAAAATCTAAGAGAAAATTCTTCTTATATATTTTCAAATGACAAGTACCATGACCAAGACTCAGATGCTGGACCTAGATATGCTTCCAATACCTTATCACTATTCCAAAACTCGACTCTTCTCTTCTATACCAATTTGCGTTACTCTGCACTGGAACTAGAGAACTTGGTCTCTATGGAAACTGAAGCATACACATAGACATTTATTCCTTTAACTGAAGTTGGGAAGGTAAATCACAAATTTACGTTCCTCACCCTTTCACACTTTTCAAACTGCTCTCTTTTCATGCATTGTGGGAGTGTACTTACTTCAGGACCTTCTTTAGACAAATTTGCACTTTGAATGCTGCAATTACTTTAAATTATATTTCAATATTTGTCACGTTGTCATTTCCTCTAGGGCTATTCATTTATGATCTTGTTCTATCTGACGTGCAATTGAACTGAAGTTTGCACCCTTTTCTTATGTTATAGTCAAAAAATATAATAATTGCTTGACCATGTACTTATACACCGAAATATGTACTTTTGTTTCTCACTGAACTCCGCAATACTATCAAGAAATCCACACTGTTATCCCTTTAAATCACCTACAGGTTTCTTTTATTTATCCCACACTGTTATCTCCACAAATTTCCTTAGAATATCCACACTTTTTCAGAGATGAATGTACAATTCTTGCTTTTTCAAATGATGCATAGTTCAATAGTATATGTAGGGCAATGTTCTATGTTTTAGGTCGACCATGCACCCGATTTCTCCACTATGAATTTAGGACGACTTGAGAGAGGTTGTTCCAATGTTGATGTATGTTGTCTTCACTATATCTACATATTGTCTTCCACTGTTGTTTGAGTGCTCTTAGGTGCCCTTCTTCCACAAGTTCTTGGAGCATATATTGCTAGACTATATCCTTCATGAATATGACACTTAATTATATTTTATACCTAGAATACATAAGCGTAAGGGACTTCAACAAGAATTCTATCTACATAATAAATCTTTCTCATGAAACCCATGAACCAAGTATAAAAAAAATACATTTATTATTTTTGTCTTCTTCTTTACATAAATACATAATTACATACTCAACATCAAGACCGACCTACTTACACTTTTCAACATAATGGGAGTTGAGTTCATTGGAGTATCATCAAAATGTACAGGGGTGGTTTGTTTCTGAGGATCTTCCTTTTGATGATGAGATGTCTCTTTCTCAGAGAGGTAATCCTTCTCATATTCATGGATAACAACATCTGGTGACATATTTTCCAATAATCTACTAGATCTAAGTTGAGCATTTTTTAGATCTAATGGAGTTATCATGTAAGTTTGGAAATTTTTCCCTTCTATGTTGTAAATGTTAGAGAATCAGAAAGGCAGAAATATCCTCTTCTTCTTGATTATTTACTTTTGATATTCTTTAGATCTTATCATGTTATTCTTATCTTTCTTCTTATTAGTTCATCAAGAGAATATCAAAGAAAATACACATACATCAAGGACACCAGAAGTAGGCCAGCAGCCAGGGGAAAACTGAGTTAGTAAGTATTCCTTCAATAGTAATTATTGACACACTAGACCTTGACTCAGACTTCCTCGGCACCAAGTCATCCTTCCTTGTGATCCTTCCTGAATCTAGCAATAGAAAGCACAACAGTAGTGGCATTATGCTGATCTAGAACATCAAACTGGCTTATTGATACTTTGATCTTGATGTAGAGACTTATATCTAGATTCAAAGACTTTGATTTAGGCCCAATACAACTTCTCCAACCAACAACATTAAACAAAACAAACTTCAACTTCCTCCTCTCTAGGCAAAAACACTTTGGCAGCAACTGGTCCAACAACTGTTGCAGTGAAAATTTAAGAACTTCGATCTCACAAACTATAGCTCAAAATACAAAGAGAGTAATGCTGAAATTTTGATTTCCTTCAAATATATAAATGTGCCAAAAAGCGAATCCAGAAAGTCCTTCTTCAAAATTTCATAATTTCTCCTTGTAGCTCCCAAATCGAATTTTATGTTGCAGATTGATGTCTCCAAGTGAGCTCAATTCCACTGTATATATAGGCTCCTCTGGGTTCAAATTACTAGATTTGAGGCCAACTTGGTCAGCTCAAGCCTCACTTGCTATGGAGGCTTCATAAATCATATTTTACTCAATAATTGACCTAATTTCATGATTGAAAAGCCTAATAGGGATCAATTTAAATCTCTAATAATAATATATACTCAAAATAAAACCTAGAAGTCCATAATAGGGAATGTTATACAAAAAATGACCTTCTCATCATCTCAGAGGATGACATGTTAGCGCTCAACTCTACCTCAGGCTGAAATGAGATAAAACTCAAGGCTACATCAAACCACGCTTAGCCTCGTAGCTAGCCCTACGAGGGCAGGAGAGGGCTCTCTCCGTCAATATCGATAAAATGAGCAATAGGGTGCAAGATGACTTACGATAGGAGCTGATTTTAGGCTAGTAAAGAGATAGGTAAGTTTGATTTTGATTTTTTGGGTTTTCGCTGGAGAAATGGGGAAAACAAATTTTGGGTCCGGGGATAAGGTCAGACCTTTGCAGATTTCGAGTTGGGGCGAGGTAGGTGATTGTCTTGATGCTTTTGATTGGATATACGGACAAATTAGACCGACGAGGAGCTGAAGAGGGCAAAGAAGAACTTGGATCCTCTCCAAACAGTCGAAAACATATAGAACTAACTGAATTCAAAGGCAGAGCACTATAAACAATGGATTCAACCTCATTTACTCATTCAATTTAGTTCAGAAGCATATGAAAGGATGGCATACATTAAACATGAAGAAACTTACAGTAAACAAAGAGAAAACACCATCAAGAACAGAACACCACAAGGATCCCAACAAGTGCCGCAAAACCTCTGATCTTTCCTTAGCCAAAATATAAAAAAATATGTACAATGGTGCCAAAAGTCTCCCAAGAGTCCAACCTGTAGAATGTCTCAGAAATTACAATATATAGATCACTCTAACCCCTTCCCACACCTCTAGGGGTCGAATTCCTCCTTCAGGGATCAGTTTCAACCAAATTCTAATCAAGGAACTAAAATCTAGGCAGCTAACAACTTGCCTCTAAAAGAGTGGAAACTGATTCATTTACATGATTTTCACTTTTTTGAGAGTGAATATTCTAGAATAGGTAAAAATAAGCCAAAGTTGTGACAACCTGATATTTACATCCATCCCGACCATTAATTTCATCCACAAGAAAAGCGGTCCCCAAAGTAGCAGAAGTCACAGAAATTAACAGAGTTGAAAATTTAGCCAAAAATTTAAGTGGGTAGCGCCCCTGAACTGAGTGGGTAGCGCACCTTTCAACCCGATTTTGAGGCACTTCCCGGCATCCAAATTGAGCTCATGATAGCTCGTTTGAAAGCCCTATATGTTGGCTATCCAACCCAAGTGGAATTTCTCAATTTGGAGCTCATTTTCCCCTCCAAAACTTCATTCTCCCAGAAGTACTTCCTGCTGGTGCAAAAGGTGGCAGCAAGGTGGTTTTCATGGTGTTTTTGAGCTTTTTGACCATCCAGAATCTGATGAAATGCTTTGGAAATGCCTGAGGATGCATAAATTACCATGATAAATCCAAAAATGCAAAAATTTCCTTCAGCAAGTGTCCCAAAAAGAAAATGAGCATATGGGCGTGCTACCCGCTTAACTGAAAAACCTGTTTTTAGACCAAAAACATTTCAAAATGACAAAATTTTCTCCGAATTTGCTCAAATTCGGAGCGAAGACCCTCCATCATGTATCTTGCCCAGCCAATGAAGCCTCGGCCAAAATCCGGAGTGGATCAGGCCTTTTCTGCCGTTTTAGTGCTTCGCTCAACCTCCTCTTCAGAATCTTCATTCTCGCTTTGCAGACATGCATGCGAGCCCAATAATGGCCTTTCATGTGATGAAGCAGGTCTTTCTCTCTATTGGCCTTCGCCAGAAACTTCTCCAGATGGATGTTGACATGCGTGAGAATAGAATCTCGATCGATTGGAGTCATGTCACCAGGTCTCTTCTGGGCCAACTGTCGATCCTCACGGATCCGCCTCAGCTCATAAAGTGTGTGCTCATCCTCAAGCTGTTTGTTGCACTGCTCTAGATAGTTTATCACCCACTGAGCTTTTTGCAATTGATCTTTCAGTGTGTCATTCTCGGCCCTCTGCTCCTGGATGATCTCCCTCAGTTTCGAGCTAGGAGAGCTCGCATCAACATCAATGATCGTGAAATCCGTGTCCCGGCCTCCTGATGGACCCTCATCATGCATGGGCTTCTTGCCCCTGTCCTGTATCTGTACCTGTGCTAAAGAAGAAGGCGAGACCCCTTCCACATCATGTGGAGATAATACTCGCTCTGCTGATGAAGTCGGCAAGACCCCTTCCACCCTGGGTGGAGATAATACTCGCCGTGTAGCTGCAAATAAGGCCCTGTGGCCTCGCTGATATGTCATAAACAATGGAGCACTGATCTGCCCAACCTCAGGAATGTCCGGCTGGTGTGAAGGCTCTCCCGCATCATAAACTACCTCGGGAGGCGGCTGTGACACTATGAAAAAGTCACGGGAGATGAAATCCTCCCAAGTGATGCCCTGCTGTGCCAACTGATGTAACACTATGATCTTGATCAAAGCGTAATGATATATACTTCTATGCTGCTGTGCTGGGCTCTTCTTCTGTACAAAAATCATCATCCTCTCTATGTTACGATACATGAAGTACGGAATATTCATCATACGTACCCTTGTGAAGTGCATCAACAAACGAACATGGTACGCAAAGAGATGCGAGAATCTGCCCTCGCAACTGAAATACCGAATGATGAGTTTCATCAGTGGTGCAAAATCATCCCTCAGGAATCTGAAAGGAAAAACTCTGCCCAAGTGCCTCATATACTCAGGTTTGATGTATGGCTGATAGTAGGATTTCTCTAAATGCTGTCGTTTGTTCCATTCTTCTCCTACATTTGGTATACCAGTGGCCTGAGCAATAGTCATTGGTGACAAAAAGAAATCTACTCCAGCGATATTTACACGGCCATTACGTAAATGAAGAACAAACAGGCGAGCTAGTTCACGATGAAGCTGGGTTTGTGAAATCATCTCACAAAATCGAAAACATGACAGATACCAAAAACAATCCATTGCTAATGGACATGCCTGCAACTGAGCCAAAGAAGTAGGCTCCTCCCTGCGATGATCACCACCTTTGAAACCTCTGTAAGGCCTCCATGACACATTCTCTGTCGTGGAATCACTGTCTGAGTCCCGCTCATAAACTGACTCTGTCTCTGACATGGCTTTGAACAAGATATTTGCAATGTAGATATTGATATAGATGCAGTGAAGTCAAAGTTTCAATGCATTCTCAAAACCCAAATATATTGCATATGTACCAAAGCATCATAGGAAACACACAGTGGTAATAGCTCTGTTTAGGTGGATTGGGATAAAAGAACAGTCTCTATTTTGATTACAAGTGAATTTTGACAAATGAGTACCAAGTGCAAAATGTAGGGTGCAGCCTTTAAAATACTGGATAAAATTTGTCAAAGGGAACAATGAGTATAAGACTGTGTTTGTCAATGGGAAGTGAGACACAATGTGACAATGACCACAGTGAAACAAAAAGCCATAACAGTGGTAAAATAATGATGATGACAACAATGATAGAATGAGTGTGAGGGCAGTGAGACTTTGACAATATATGCAGAGGTATATATATCAACCATACAAGATGGGAAAATCTTCACAAAACCATCTATATGTATTTAAAACCCTATGGAATAAATCTGCCATGAATATAGGGTTTCACCTCTCCATTCAAATAAATTAATTTCCCCACTTCAAGACACCACAACCATATTTAAAATCTACTGAGCAATGATTTAAAACCTGTTTGGAAGCAGCCAGGTTGAGTTGGTCAGCCAGGTGCAAAGCACAATTTTAAGTCTTGTTGGGAGTGGGTAGCGCCCCTCAAGTGGGTAGCGCCCGTGTAATTTTGCACTGACTGTAGTGCTCAAGTGGGTAGCGCCCCCTAAGTGGGTAGCGCGCACCTCAAGTGGGTAGCGCGCAACCCAAACCCTGTCCAGAACTCTGCTAAACACGATTTCGGCCTCCAAAACACGATTTCGACTCCTGCCTTGGCGAATTTCTTGCAAATGATTATGATTTCCATGTTTATATATGAAGGAAATATCTCATGCAATCAGATTTGATTTCAAATGTGTTTTAAGAACCCACTTTATAATGTTTTTGGCACTTTGACATTTGGTCTCTTATTACAATGCTTTCTCCTTTGGCTTTTCTGAATTTTTGAACTGATAACTTTGATGTCTTTGCAGGGATGCGGCACTTTAGCTTAGGAAAAGATCAGAGGCTTGCAGTGAAGCTTCTCATGGTGAAATGGATACAATTATTACAAAAATGGAATTAAACAATTTCTAGTTCCAAAACAGAGTTTTGGACTAGAAATGTTTTCAAATGCTTGTGATAATAAAATACGAAATAAAAACTTGTGAAACCAACCTCATGGCCTGCAGGCTTTATGACATATATGCAAAGACTCGAAAACCCTAGACTCTAGGACTAACAACTAAATTTTTCTGAAACTGACATTTAATAACGATGAATGAAATGACGATGCACTTCAGTAATTTTTGAAAAATTTCTAAATAGCCCTGCAGGTACAAGCAATGAGGAAACACATGACAACCCAGACCCCCTCGTCAGTCAGTGGCATGCTCCTAGCGAAATGCAACGAAGTGGAATAAGCGAGACACCTAAGAATGAATATGCAAAAGCGAAACGATCTCTGACGGAGGGCTGTAAGGACCGACTCTAACATTGGCTCCAATGGGGATGGTGGCTCCATGGAGATGCCAAGAACGGCAGATCTCTGGGGGAGTCAGACAGTGCCTTCATCCATTGGGCGATGAGGTCATTATTTCAACTGATAAAACAAAAACTTTGGACATATTTATTGACTGCAAATTTGACTAAAGACTGACTGAAATTTGACCAAAACTGACATGACTTTAAAACTGAAAGACTGATAAAACTGACTTGACAATTTCAAACCAACCAACCTCCATCTCCAGAATTATAGCCTTCGCTCCAGGCCCCAGACTGAAGATGAGAGATCAGTACACACTTGCCATGAAACAGAAGTAAAACGATATGTACAATGATGATGAAATCAGCAGAAGATACTCAGAAGTGATATCGTTTCAGCAACCGACCATTGATCGGTCCTCCAGGACAATCATCTCCATTCATTTCTTTGAGAAGAAAATCATTTTGACCCCGATACGCTGCGATCTTAAAGGGACCCTTCCATAGATTTTCAAATTTGTCGTGCTTTCCCTTATCTTCATTCCGAGCATCCCATTTCAAAACTACCTCATCCAACTGAAACTTATCCGCTTTTGCCTTTCTGTCGTAGATCTTCTTTATGCGCTCCTGCAACTTGAAAGTATTTTGAAATACCTCCTCCCGTGTCTGTTGTAAATGAATCATCTGATTAATTCTCCGTTGCATGGGATCTTCCTCACTACCAGCTTCCTGAAGCAATTTGACCACCGGGATAGCAAGTGAAGTAGGAAATACCGTGTCTGTTCCGTACACCAGCTCAAAAGGAGACATGCCAATAGACTTTTTCTGACTTACCCTATCAGCCCACAGTGCATTCACTAACTTCTTGTGCCAGCCCTTTTTGTTGATTTCCAGCAATTTCTTAATAATATTCACCAAGGATTTATTTGAAGATTCTGCCAGGCCATTCCCTTGTGGATGGTAGGCAGTCGAATGTCCCAAACTGATATTGTACTTATAGCAAAATTCAACCATCCGTTTAGACTTGAAGGCTGCTGCATTATCTGTAATTATTTTACTAGGACACCCAAAACGTGACAGAATATTGTTTTCAAGAAAAGAGATAATTACCGCATTCGTGGCCTGTCGAGTGGGAATTGCTTCGATCCACTTTGTGAAGTAGTCCGTAGCTGTCAAGATCCATCTATGCTGTCTGGAAGATGCTGGGTGGATTTCCCCGATAAAATCCAATCCCCACTGCTGGAATGGTGCACTAACTTCAATTGGTTTTAGAGGCAAAGGCTGTAGTTTCTGCTTCCCTTCGAAAATTTGACACTCATGACAATTTTTAACAGCCTTAAAAACATCAGAAAACCAAGAAGGCCAATAATACCCTGCCCTTAGAATCTTATTCGCTGTGGTCTTCCAAAACAAATGGCCTCCGCAGTCACCTTTGTGAAAGTCCTCCAAAACTTTTTGAGCTTCCTCCTCTACCAAACAATTCAACAACACTCCCCCAGGGTCTTTCCAATACAATGCAGAATTCAATATACAAAATTTTGCAGCTCTCAACTTCAATGTTCTACTCTTATTTCTAGGCATCCCGGGAGGTGGAGAAAAATTCTGAAGCACGTATAAAATGTCAGCATACCAAGGGGAAGAAACAAAAATATCAGATACCTGAACTGACGTACTTTCCTCATCTTCATCGGACATGGTAGCGATCAAATTTATATCTAGAGCATGCAGATTTGTTTCAGCCATGAGCTTGGCGAGTCCTTGTCCTTTGATCAGCTTGGTTGGTTTAATCTCCACATCGTATTCTAACAACACAGCGATCCACTTACCCCTTCTTCCCTCTGGATCTGCCTGTACCAAAACATCTTTAACTGCTGCGTTAGGAACGTATGCTATAATGTGGGAATGCAGTATATACACACGGAAATATTTCAAGGCCTTTACAAGCGCCAGCGCTTGTTTCTCAATAATATTGTACTTCAATGCTCCATCCCTTATGATCCGACTGAAAAAAGCAATGGGCTTCTCAACTCCATCCCTTTTTTGCATCAAAACAGCTGCCAATGTGTGCTCAGAAGCAAAAGAAAATAAAATGAAGTCCTGTGTGTAATCCGGGCTGATTAAAATAGGGGCTGAAGAAAGAGCTATCTTTACCAAATTGAATGACTTTACCGCCTCTTCTGTCCACCTTACCTGACTGTCCTTTTTCAGCATGTTCGTGATTTCTCTAAGGTGTTCTGCAAGATTTGGAATGAAACGACGCAGAAAATTCATTTTACCATTAAATGACTGTATTTCTTTCTTGTTCCGGGGCTGCTCAATCTGTTGTATGGCTTCAACACGTGCAGGGTCAACACGAATGCCATCTTTCGATATGATGTGGCCAAGGAGCTTGCCTTCATCCATGGCAAAAAGGCTCTTTTTCGGATTCAGCGAAATGCCATATTTTCTGCACTTCTGGAAAACAATTTTCAAATGATATAAATGTTCCTCATCAGAATTTGAAAACACAGTTAAATCATCAAGGTAGACAACCAAAAATACATCTTTCTCGTTGGCAAAAGCCATGTCCATTGCACGCTGAAAGGTGGCGCCTGCATTCTTCAAACCAAACGGCATTTTTGCATAATGAAACGTTCCCCAAGGAGTGGTGAACACAGTCTTATCACGATCATCTTCATGCACTAAAATTTGATTATAACCTGAGTATCTGTCGAGTAGTGACATCCTTGATGCTCCAACTACTCGCTGCAATATATGGTCCATTTTTGGCAGCGGATAATTGTCTTTTAATGATACCTTGTTCAAATTTCTGAAATCGATACATAAACGGATCTCACCTGTTTTCTTTCTCACGAGCACCAAATTTGATATCCAATCTGAAAATCGGATAGGCACAATGATTCCTGACTTATACAACCTGTTTACCTCTTTTTCAATCGATGGTAGCAGCTTTGGATTGATTCTCCTCAACTTTTGACGGAAAGGCTTCTGATTTGGTTTGATGGGGATAGTATGCTGAATGATGTTAGTATCATATGTTTTTAGATCTGAATAATCCCATGCAAATGCATCAGAAAATGTAGACAACAATTTCACATATTCTGCCTTTACCTTTGGTGACAATGACCTTGATAACTTAACCATCTTGGGATTATCAGTTGTCCCAATATTTACCTCTTCCACACCTTTTTCCGTGGGCCTCAATGTCGGTTTGCGGGCTACATCATCTTGATCAAACAATTCTTCCAACGGAATCAATCCCTTAGGAATGATGTTATCCTTAAGTTGCAACACTTCCATTTGGTTTATTTGTATGTCATCACTACCATCATCATGTTCTGTATCTATGGAGGTATCTTTAAACTTACCCTTATTCTGCAGAAAATCACTAATCTCCTCATCATCCTGAAAGACTTGCCAACATCGCTGATTGTCTGGAACGGTGGGGCGGTGTTTCACATGAATCTCGAACTTGTTGCTGGAATTCATTGGAATTTTTAAATTGCTTGCTGCCTTAGCAAGTCCATCAGCAACACCATTTTGTATGTGAGGCACACATGTCAAGGTATGATCAGAAAATAATTTCAGAATGTCTAAAACTGCATTACGGTAAGCCCTCATGCGAGGATGCTTGGCCTGAAACTCACCTTTAACCTGCTTTATCACCAATTCTGAATCACCATATACTGCAATATTTTTCGCTTTCAGCTTCTTAAGAATCTTAAGGCCAGCAATTAGAGCCTCATATTCCGCTTCATTATTAGAACAATCAAATGCAAGCTTGTAGGAACACACCCTCACATTGCTCGGAACTTTATCCGGAGCGGAAAACGGACTACGAATCCACACACCAATCCCAGCACCATCACTGCCCACTGCGCCATCAAAATCCATGGTCCAAAGACCATCTTCATCATCCTCTAAATGCTGAAATTGCGTCGGCTCTGTTTTTTCTGTTTGCTGCCCATTGTCTCCAGCTGATTGCTCCACAGTAGATTGTTTTTCTCTCCTTTCTTTTTGCAGAACTTCTCTAAAAATTTTAGTGATTTCTGGTATATCTTCTGCCTGAACTAATTGACTTTCTATATCATTAAAACTATCAGCAAGCAACACAAACGATTCTAAATCGGTATGTACATAATTTACAGGATGATTGATGGGCTTCTCTTTGCTAGTTATCATATATTTCATCTTCTGCTCTCGATATAACTTTCTCATTTGACCGAAGACTGGAATTGTAGCATAAGAGAAATCTAACTGAAGTGTACCTTTCAACTTTGCCCCCCAAGATCTCGAAAGGAGCATACCAAATCGCGGAGGAATGTCGGCCACCACCACGTCCATTAAAACATTCTTTGCTGGAATTTGATCTAAGCTTACAACCAAATCTTTGATGAGTCCTATACACCTCACACGGCTAGAATCAAATGAATACAAATCATGATATTTTCTTGTAATGTCTAGTCCCAACTTTTCCATGATCGCCTTTGGCATCAAATTGTGCGAAGCACCCGAATCGAACATGGCATTGTGCAAAACATATTCATGCAACCTCAAACTGATATAAAATGGAGGAACATCACTGTCAGGAGACTCACCATCTAATGCAGGCCCAAAAATCAATTCCGGCTGATCATCCTCAACATTTACCGTATCAAACATTGGATCAAAGTTCAGAATTTTGGAGACTTGACCTCGGTAGCTGCTGTTCTTCATGATTTCTGTCAAAGGAATAGATATTTTTAATTTGGAAATTTCATTTTCCAAACTAAATGTTGAAACTTTCTCAACCTCTTTGACCGGAACTTCCTTCTTTTTAGCCTTGTCTTTCACTATGTTTGACTGATTTACCTTTTCTGCTGATGATACTTTACTAGCTGCGGGATCAATTGTCTCTTTTCCTTTCTTCTGTGGTATCGGTGAATCCGTCTTTGGTGCTGAAGCTTCTTTTCTTTTCTGAATTGGATTTATGGGCACATCTCGGTTTCTCAATGAGTATTGCTTTTGTTGGGCAGACAAAGCATTCAAATATCCTCTTTGGTATTCATCTGACTCTTCCTCTAAATCTGCATCATTAGCTAGAATGAAATCTTCATCATTCTGAACAGCTGAACTTTCTCCATATTCTTCATCCTCGGTAATATAAATAGGCAAATCGTCGGGGGTGAAGAAATGATTTTGCTCACCTGCAACATCATCATCATCGTCTAAATCTTGACTCACAAAATTCTGCAAAAGAGGTGTCTTGATCTGCTGTTGGGCTGCTGGCTCTGGTGGTCTTTGTTCACGCTGCTTTATTCTGAACTGTGGCTGCTGCTGGCCACGGTAATTTGGATTTCGAATCTGCGTTTCTGATTTGTCAAGATTCATTCTTTTGAACATTTTTTCCATCTCACGAATCAAGTGCTGTTCAGATGTAGATGTGGAAGGCTCCTCTTTTATTGTCACTCTTTTCTCTGCTTTCAACCGTGCTCTCTTATCGTTCAAATTTGCCTCAACACTAACGGCAATCTTCTGCATATCTTCTAAGGTAGGCGGATCTCTATCACGAAGGGAATAAGCCATCTCTGGATCAAAACCATCCGGGAATTTAAGAAGAGCTGACTTTTTAGACGGCCTTAAGTCATCTGGGATTGCATTGTACACTGTATTGAATCTAATGATATAATCCTGAACGGACTCACCAGGATTACGTTTGATGTTTGTATACTCTGAAGTGATCTGCAGTGGATCCTTTTTCATCTCCCATCGATCTAAGAACTGTGTCTGAAGGTCTTGCAATGTATTGATACTTCTGGCCGGTAATGCTCTGAACCATTTGCGAACTTCTCCTCCAAATGTCTGGGCAAACAATCTCATTGAAACATTTTATGCATCAATTTCATGCAGATCCAAGAAGTCTGTCATTCGAACAATATGCTACTGAGCTGATATACTTTGTGGGGTGCCATCAAATATAGGAATTTTGCTCTGATAATCAGCAGGCATAGCATCTAAATTGGCCGGCAAAACAAGAGGTGCAAATCTGGCTGCCATGACTCTTGGCGGATTGATGATAATCTGCTGTCTAGGAGAAACAGGAGGACTAGGAGCAGTAGGTGTGCGAGGTGTATGCGGTGAAGACAGAGGAGAAATTATTGTGGATTGCTGATCAGAAAACTCTGGCTGAACAGGAATGGTAGGGATAAAAGGAGGTTCAGTAGGAATGCGTGAACTAGATGCAAATTCAGATGGTCCAAGAATTTGTGAAGCAGATTCAGTGAATTCAGGAGTATCGGTAGTCAGAACAGAATTTTGCAACTGTCTATCCAAGTAATGTGAAACAAATCTATATTGCAAATCTTCAGCAAAAAATGGATCTGGAACTAATCTTGACAATTCAGTTTCAGAAAAATTTACAAACAAGGATGTTTCAAACCGTGCATCAAAAGGAATTTCATCAACATATATAATTTTCACAGGACAGGATGCAGATCTGGTAAGCAATCTGGAACTCCCAAAACTCACTTGACTTTCTCTTTCAGAACTTTCTTGACTTCCTTGTATTCTAAGGGTCCTAGGAATCAGATTTGGATTTTCAAATATTGTTGGTGGATCAGGGTCAGGATTCGACCTGGTATTCCTTCTTGAAGCCAGTGTATTGATCTTCTCGGGATAAATTTTCAAGGAACACAATCAATTATTTTCAGCCTTTCGACTTCTAGAATCAATCATCCAAAGGGTCTAGAACGAACAAGTATACTGGGGTGATTTGCAAATCAAGTGCTGCACTCACAAGCTTACCGGAGATCGACTGAAGCAGCGTTTATCTACTACCGCTTATGCATAGCAAAAGCGTTTCGAAAGCTACCTGGCGTGACTTCAGACTCCGTCTAAGACTCATGAAACAAACACATCAACAAGAAAACCATTGAGATTGATAATTTTTCCCCAGTATGGTCGCCACTATGTTAGCGCTCAAATCTACCTCAGGCTGAAATGAGATAAAACTCAAGGCTACATCAAACCACGCTTAGCCTCGTAGCTAGCCCTACGAGGGCAGGAGAGGGATCTCTCCGTTAATCTCGATAAAATGAGCAATCGGGTGCGAGATGACTTACGATAGGAGGTGATTTTAGGCTAGTAAAGAGATAGGTAAGTTTGATTTTGATTTTTAGGGTTTTCACTGGAGAAATGGGAAAACAAATTTTGGGTCCGGGGATAAGGTCAGACCTTTGCAGATTTCGAGTTGGGGCGAGGTAGGTGATTGTCTTGATGCTTTTGATTGGATATACGGACAGATTAGATCGACGAGGAGCTGAAGAGGGAAAAGAAGAACTTGGATCCTCTCCAAACAGTCGAAAACATATAGAACTAAATGAATTCAAAGGCAGAGCACGGTAAACAATGGATTCAACCTCATCTACTCATTCAATTTAGTTCAGAAGCATATGAAAGGAATGGCGTACATTAAACATGAAGAAATTACAGTAAACAGAGAGAAAACACCATCAAGAACAAAACACCACAAGGATCCCAACAAGTGCCGCAAAATCTCTGATCTTTCCTTAGCCAAAATATGAAAAAATATGTACAATAGTGCCAAAAGTCTCCCAAGAGTCCAACCTCTCCAACCTCTGAAAATGATTGAGAAATTACATCATATAGACCATCCTAACCCCTTCCCACACCTCTAGGGGTCGAAATCCTCCTTCTAGGAGCAGTTCCAACAAATTCTAATCAAGGAGCTAAAATCTAGGCAGCTAACAACTTGCCTCTAAAAGAGTGGAAACTGATTTATTTACATGATTTTCACTTTTTTGAGAGTGAATCTTCTAGAATAGGTAAAAATGAGCCAAAGTTACATGTCAACCATCAATTTACATCATGAAAAACCAAAAATTTCATCCACAAGCAAAACTGGTCCCAACTGGCCGAAATTCTGAGCTGGAAGTTGAAAATTTAGCCAAAAATTTAAGTGGGTAGCGCCCCTGAACTGAGTGGGTAGCGCACCTTTCAACCCGATTTTGAGGCACTTCCCGGCATCCAAATTGAGCTCATGATAGCTCGTTTGAAAGCCCTATATGTTGGCTATCCAACCCAAGTGGAATTTCTCAATTTGGAGCTCATTTTCCCCTCCAAAACTTCATTCTCCCAGAAGTACTTCCTGCTGGTGCAAAAGGTGGCAGCAAGGTGGTTTTCATGGTGTTTTTGAGCTTTTTGACCATCCAGAATCTGATGAAATGCTTTGGAAATGCCTGAGGATGCATAAATTACCATGATAAATCCAAAAATGCAAAAATTTCCTTCAGCAAGTGTCCCAAAAAGAAAATGAGCATATGGGCGTGCTACCCGCTTAACTGAAAAACCTGTTTTTAGACCAAAAACATTTCAAAATGACAAAATTTTCTCCGAATTTGCTCAAATTCGGAGCGAAGACCCTCCATCATGTATCTTGCCCAGCCAATGAAGCCTCGGCCAAAATCCGGAGTGGATCAGGCCTTTTCTGCCGTTTTAGTGCTTCGCTCAACCTCCTCTTCAGAATCTTCATTCTCGCTTTGCAGACATGCATGCGAGCCCAATAATGGCCTTTCATGTGATGAAGCAGGTCTTTCTCTCTATTGGCCTTCGCCAGAAACTTCTCCAGATGGATGTTGACATGCGTGAGAATAGAATCTCGATCGATTGGAGTCATGTCACCAGGTCTCTTCTGGGCCAACTGTCGATCCTCACGGATCCGCCTCAGCTCATAAAGTGTGTGCTCATCCTCAAGCTGTTTGTTGCACTGCTCTAGATAGTTTATCACCCACTGAGCTTTTTGCAATTGATCTTTCAGTGTGTCATTCTCGGCCCTCTGCTCCTGGATGATCTCCCTCAGTTTCGAGCTAGGAGAGCTCGCATCAACATCAATGATCGTGAAATCCGTGTCCCGGCCTCCTGATGGACCCTCATCATGCATGGGCTTCTTGCCCCTGTCCTGTATCTGTACCTGTGCTAAAGAAGAAGGCGAGACCCCTTCCACATCATGTGGAGATAATACTCGCTCTGCTGATGAAGTCGGCAAGACCCCTTCCACCCTGGGTGGAGATAATACTCGCCGTGTAGCTGCAAATAAGGCCCTGTGGCCTCGCTGATATGTCATAAACAATGGAGCACTGATCTGCCCAACCTCAGGAATGTCCGGCTGGTGTGAAGGCTCTCCCGCATCATAAACTACCTCGGGAGGCGGCTGTGACACTATGAAAAAGTCACGGGAGATGAAATCCTCCCAAGTGATGCCCTGCTGTGCCAACTGATGTAACACTATGATCTTGATCAATGCGTAAAGATATATACTTCTATGCTGCTGTGCTGGGCTCTTCTTCTGTACAAAAATCATCATCCTCTCTCACCATTACATAAATCTGGAGAATGTTCATGTCTACGTACCCTTGAGTCACGTAAATGACGAACATGTGGTACGCAAAGGGGAACGTGCGGGTACCTGTATTGAAATACCGAATGATGAGTTTCATCGGCGGTGCAAACTCATCCCGGAATCTGAAAGGAAAAACCTTGCCCAAGTGCCTCATATTCTCGGGTTTGATGTATGGTGATAGTAGGATTTCTCTAAATGCGGCGTTTGTTTCATTCCTCTCCCACTACATTTGGTATACAGTGCTTTGAGCAATAGTCATTGGTGACAAAAAGAAATCTACTCCAATGAGATTTACGGACGTTCGTAAAATGAAGAACAAGCGACCGAGCTAGTTCCGATGAAGGCGGGTTTGTGAGATCATTTCACGAGAATTGGCACATAGGCGGAGCAATAATCATTGCAGTGGACATGCACACGATTGAGCCAAAAGTAGGTCCTCCCCGAGATGTTTACCACCTTTGCCACCTACGCAGAGGTTTTAGTGAGTACAGCCTCATCGTGGAATCACTATCCGAGTCCCGCTCATAAACTGACTCTGTCTCTGACATGGCTTTGAACAAGATATTTTCAATGTAGATATTGATATAGATGCAGTGAAGTCAAAGTTTCAATGCATTCTCAAAACCCAAATATATTGCATATGTACCAAAGCATCATAGGAAACACACAGTGGTAATAGCTCTGTTTAGGTGGATTGGGATAAAAGAACAGTCTCTGTTTTGATTACAAGTGAATTTTGACAAATGAGTACCAAGTGCAAAATGTAGGGTGCAGCCTTTAAAATACTGGATAAAATTTGTCAAAGGGAACAATGAGTATAAGACTGTGTTTGTCAATGGGAAGTGGGACACAATGTGACAATGAACACAGTGAAACAAATAGCCATAACAGTGGTAAAATAATGATGATGACAACAGTGGTAGAATGAGTGTGAGGGCAGTGAGACTTTGACAATATATGCAGAGGTATATATATCAACCATACAAGGTGGGAAAATCTTCACAAAACCATCCATATGTATTTAAAACCCTAAGGAATAAATCTGACATGAATATATGGTTTCACCTCTCCATTCAAATAAATTAATTTTCCCACTTCAAGACACCACAACCATATTTAAAATCTACTGAGCAATGATTTAAAACCTGTTTGGAAGCAGCTGGAGTTGATTCGAATCGAAACTGGGCGCAAAACACAATTTTCTGAGTGCTGATTTAAGTGGGTAGCACGCTGGTTTAAGTGGGTAGCGCCCGTGTAATTTTGCACTGACTGTAGCGCTCAAGTGGGTAGCGCCCCTCAAGTGGGTAGCGCGCACCTCAAGTGGGTAGCGCGCAACCCTAACCCTGTCCAGAACTATGCTAAGCATGATTTCGGCCTCCAAAACACGATTTCGACTCCTGCCTTGGCGAATTTCTTGCAAATGATTATGATTGCCATGTTTATATATGAAGGAAATATCTCATGCAATCAGATTGGATTTCAAATGTGTTTTAAGAACCCACTTTATAATGTTTTTGGCACTTTGACATTTGGTCTCTTATTACAATGCTTTCTCCTTTGGCTTTTCTGAATTTTTGAACTGATAACTTTGCTGCCTTTTGCAGGGATGCGGCACTTTAGCTTAGGAAAAGATTAGAGGCTTGCAGTGAAGCTTCTCATGGTGAAATGAATATAATTATTACAAAAATGGAATTAAACAATTTCTAGTTCCAAAACAGAGTTTTGGACTAGAAATGTTTTCAAATGCTTATGATAATAAAAATATGAAATCAAAACTTGCGAAACCAACCTCATGGCCTGCGGGCTTTATGACATATATGCAAAAGACTCGAAAACCCTAGACTCTAGGACTAAAGACCCTTTTTTAAAAAAAAATGAAACTGACATTTAATGATGATGAATGAAATGACGATAAAATTAAATGATTTTTGAGGAATTCTTAAATAGCCCTGCAGGTATAAACATGAGGAAACACATGAAAACCAGACCCCCTCGTCAGTCAGTGGCATGCTCCTAGCAAAATGCAACGAAGTGGAACAAGCGAGACACCTAAGAATGAATATGCAAAAGCGAAACGATCTCCGACGCGAGGCTGTAAGGACCGACTCAATAGGACACATGGATGGAATGAATTGACATAGATAGAGACCTTTTTTTAGCATGGAAATGCACCCCAGAAACTATCAGGTTGAGTTATAATGGTTGTCTAATTCCTGTAGAGAGCGTCAGTTCCTAGGTTGATGCCCTGTGTTTTCTAAAGGGATGTTTTACCCATGTTTCATGAAAAATTAGGGAACAATTATGAGTTAACTGACTAATATTTCTAGTTTTTTCTCAAGGAGTGAGTCCAAAAAGCTAGAAACTTGCGGTGCACACCTGTGATTGGATAGTTCTAAACCTATCTAAGCATCCAAAGAGGAAAAAATATAGAAAATATTAGAAACATCATGGATTTTTCCCTAATCAAACTAATGGATAATAATGAAAATTTTTATTCTCCCAAACTCTTATAAATTTGAGGTAAGGGCACATTTTCAGAGGTCGAAAGGTAGATTGGATGAGGAGAGAACTTTTGTTAGTGTGAGGTTTCATGGTCGACATGGTTAAATAAGAACTATTTTCCTGAGCATAGTCACACTAGGATATTGAGGAGAGAAAGCTTGGAGTCGGAGAACTGAGATAGGCTTGACCAAATCGATGGTAGTAACCCTCCTTCATTCAATATAATAGAATTGCCGCTATTTTTTCCACTTCAATTTTTTTTATTACATTTATGGAGTTATTTGTTAGAGATACATGTTGTAAGTTGATTTAAATTTTATTGTTATGTGTTGGATTATATATTTGTATTTGATTTTTTATTGTGATAACACTATGTAGATTACTAGTTTCATTGTTTGCTTATAGGATTCATACTTGGAGCCCATGAGGTGGTGGCACTACACATCGAGGTAATCCTTGTATATTCAATATTTTCAACTAAATTCTTGTATGAACATGCATATATTGTCTTTGTGAATTTTGCAGCTAATATAACTCTCTGCCTTGGGTCCCGAGAAGGTCCGCGAGGGATCTTACTCCAGTTACCACCTATTCATTTTTCCCCTAAGAAGAATTGGTGACTCCACTGGGGAATAATCCTTAGTTCCTTGTTTTTTCATTCTGATGTAGTGGTTATTTTCCTCTATCACTTCCCATTCTACTCACATCCCTTTATAACCATTTGGTGTGCTCTGCAACCATCTCATCTGCTCACATTTTTCAGAATAGGGTGGCCTTAACCATATTTTGCAATTTAGCCTCTGCATCGTGCCCCCTGTGTGTACTCAAGAGCATTATAACACAGTCCCTACTTGAGAACAAGGTGTTAGTCCAACTATTAATGCACTGTACCCTTTTCTAGGCAGCATTATGCAGTGAAAACTTGGCTATCTCCCCCTGTTGTGACTTCCTTGGCTATTGAGTTGTTGGTTGTTAGTTTGGTTCATGCAAATAAATATTTGTGGCTGGTTTATTCTTGACATATTATTTTTTTCTTTTGAAAAGTTAGCATATTTTCATTTACTTTTTGAAAGAGAAAGGAAAGAAAATATTTTTTTAGTTTTTATGATATTGTTGAGTACATTCCATAAAATATTGGGTTAAACAGTTGTTAGAGTGCCATTGGTCTCTATATATTTCATAGGTTTTACTACATTATTGGATATGTATTATTGCATGGATGTATGAAGAATTTCTCCTTGTAGATGTAACTCTTTCATCAAATTGAATTAAAAATAATTTTATGCATGGTTTCTGTGAGATACGCATAAATTTCATACGTCCAATCCCCCTCTAGAGACTTAAATGCAATTACATTAAAATTAAGCGCTTAATAAAATAAATCAATAAATATTTTCTAAGATTACACAAATATTAGTTGAGCCTAGGATATTGGGATAGAAAGAGTGAGAAAACTACCCAAGAACGCAAAAATTGCGACTAGTGTCATTAAAGAGTGAAAATCGTGTTGCACCCATACTATCGGCACCGCTCCCATGAGAAGGGAGTTAAATGTGAGAAAAAATTGGTGTGTGTGAGAAGGTGGCTTGCCTTTGATCACATATCGAGTGGGTATTATTTGTATTGGGGTTCCCCTCGGGGATGTCGAAACTGGATCGTGGATCTAGGTGTTCTACCCATACAACATGTTGTCCATTATTGTGACCCCCCTCGTAGTGTTTCTGCTTTGAAGTACCCATACTTGCCATACTTTAGGGACATATAAATGGTGACTAGGGTGGGCTACCCTAGTACCTGACATAGAGAAACATACTCTGTCCTCGATTTTTGGGAGGGTACTTGTCTTCACGAGATTGCTTGGCCCCATTATTTTAGGTTCAGGTGAAGCTTAAGAGTAACCATAATTTTACATATGACAAGGTCTCTCTATTTTCTATTGTGGTACTAGGTTTCATCTCAAGCAAACGATAATTCTTAAACACAATATTTCCCCTCTGGTTTCTTGAATTATTGACTTTTAGTGTTCTCTTAATTTTTAGGTGTTGATTTGACTATCACTGAGACTTAATAATATATCACATTAAAATACTAATAAAATTTATTGGTCATTGTGGCATCCTTCAACCCTAGTTTCCTATCTAGATGACAAAGAGGCTTTCCTCCATTGAACCTGGAGGATTTTTCGAGTCTCGATGACGCAATGTCTTCTTTGGAAGAATAGTATCTAGTGTTTACCCCTGTTTCGCACATTACTCCCCAAGGTAATGCATTTCCTGAGGATCCTTTCATGGAAGGATTTGAGCCTCCTTATAATCCTCCTCTCACTAACCCGTTGGGGACTGTGATGATTCAGGTAGCTTCAGTACCTATAATTTCTTCGGTTACACACACATCCAATGCACAATCGGTGACCAATGGGTCATTGGCACAAGTGGCCAACTTTGTTCCACTGCTAGTTGTCAGTTCTTCACAACTGATTGGAAACCCTAATAGCCAGAATATGCCTGGTCCTAATAACTTAGTTACAACATCTGTGAGTGTAATTCCAAACTTTCCTATCCATACTCCATTCACGTCTGCTTTGGGACTTGTAGCTACCGCTTCTACTAGAGGGGCTACCACGGTTCCCTTCAACAACCCTTTCAATTGGAATCTCTTGTTGAGTTCAAAATCCTTGGCTTCTATGATAGGGGGCATTCTTACCATCACATATGTGTCTGGGGCCACTTTAGCACCCTCCCAATCTATGGAACAAGTAATTCCATCCATTTTTAATCTGATTCCTTTTAGTGGTCAACCTTTTTGTGTAGGGTCTATGCCAAATATAAATTATGCAGCCAATGTTATGCCACAAGAAAACCTTGTCGCATCTATCTAGCCAACCCTTCCCCAAACTCAATTGGGGCAGGCAAGGAAATATTACCCTCGGGGCAACCAACCTTTTTTCCGGTAGTTTAATAACACTTATGGACAACCATCTTACGTCCCTACACTACGACTACCTGGAAACTATTATTAGACGAGTCCTACATATCGCATTGGGAACACTTTGATGGGAGGACACTATGGTATAATTTTTCAACCAACACCTCCTTGGTTAGAATCTAGGGCAACAACACAATTTCCATTTTTGGCAAGTTTAGACATCCCCAATCTATATAAACTGACCAATGATCCCATCAATCACAACCTGCTTTGGCCTCCTAAACCACATAATATTGCTTCAGATATCCCACCTACACATGTCACCACCTCTCATCCAAAGTCTGCTTCTAATTCCTTGGTGGATGATAGTATATGATTTATGCTTTTTCCCTACACCCTCACATGCAACACTGCCAAATGGTATATTGAGTTACCGCAAGCTTGTTACACAAAAAAATTTCACTGTCCCTGCAACCCCCATCTCACACATTGGAGGATCATTTTTTTGACCAATAAAGAGTGTCATGCCTTGTAAATACCATCATTGCATGCCTTTCCATGAGGACAACATTCCTTCTGTTGACAATTCCCTCAGCAAGCCTTCAGAAACATATGTTTTTGACTTAGCCCTAGTAGCCCGTTCTACCCTTGCGCCAATGAGGAATATTAACACTGGGCCCTGTGCTAGTTTCCAATCTATCCTAGTTAGGCACCCATGCCAAGCTATTTATGGAATGTTTTTTAAAAATAGAGGTGAATTTTATGCTCTAACAACTTCATGGCTGAGCCATTTGGAGTTGTTCGATTGAATAATCACAAACTCCCTCCTTTGTCCTCTTGTTTCCACCTCTTGGGGAGACCTCCAAAAGGATAGGCCTCCCTTACACCATTTTAGGGATCCCAAACTCCTCCTTTTCCTCTATAAAAAGAAGCTATCTCCCTTTCTGATCAGGAGATCATGTCCAAGTTAAGAAAATTGCTCAAAAATGGAAGTGCTAAAAAATGGTTGAAATCTAAATGATCATAAATGCCTCATCACTATGATTCTAGCACCACAAACGGTTCTCAAAACCAAGGTCGTATGCAAAAGTTATTGATGTTTGAAATCTCTAGTAAACTCCAAAATTTAGCTGACCATGTTTGACTTTTCTAAATTGGAAAAAAAAGAATATTTTGTAGAATATTCCTAGAATATTCCATGAGGGTGAATCATATTTGAAAAGTGTCAAGTTTTGATTCGAAGTTTGGTTGACTTGGATATTTTCGGTCCTATCATCGGCTGCCACATGGCAGGGCCAGAGGCCACCACGTGGCCTCAGGACAAGCAGAAGGTTTTGGAATTGTAAAATATTTGGGAGTTTGTAAGATTCAAACTTGGGCATTCTACCAAATAGCGCACAATTCTAACCGTTGTGCCACAAGATGGTGCTTGTAACTCATTGGCCGCGAGTTGAATTTAACCTTTAAACTGCATCCCAACGGAGAACATAAGGGCTAGCCCCTTAGAGCTAGCCTGGGCTTCATGTGACCTAGGATGTGTAACCTTGAGCTTGCTCGAACCACAATAGTTTTGAATTGGTGGTTAAGGTGGCGAAAACCGCGGAAATGTGACCATGTCACTTAGTTATTAATGCCATAGTGTAACAGTTGGTTGTTAAGCCGACAGGTATAATAGCGGTTACATGTGACTGCATCACATGAAATTTAATGCCAACCTAAACATTCCAACATTTTAGCATCATTTTTCCTTTTTAGGCAAGGCCATCGAAATTTAGTTGGCTAACTGGAGTTCCTCCAGTTTTGGAGGATGATTTTGGGGGACATTGGGCAAAAATTTGATTTTGCCATAAATTTCTCCATTTTCGACCAAACAAGGTGAAATTTTAGTCAATTTTGGGGTTTTTCAACATTTTTAGTTGTTTGGAATAGGTTTCGGGTTGATCAAAGGTGGTCTACCTCAGGGTTTTCTTCTAGGAAGATGAAGGAGCCATCAGGGCCATCATGGAGAAGGTAGTGTATTGGGTTATATTTCACTGTTTGAGGTGAGACAAAAGCCATTTCTAGATATTTTCTATCTTCTAAAGCTGAATTTACAGTTGGTTTTTCCTGTTGAGGAATATTTTTACCTATGTAACCATTTCGAGCAAATTAATAGAGCAAGGACATGCCATTTGGGAGCCTTGGACTAGTAGATGTAGCCTAGGAGGGGTGAAATACCTCAACAATTTGTTGTGTTATGTGATGGTGAATTTTAATTTCTGTTTATTTTTGTTGTGATATGTTAAACAATAAATTTACTTAACTAATACTCACACATAAAACTCAAAAACATAACCAAAACTACTTTGTTTAACTTGCAATTGATGGAGAACACTTTGCACACTAAACTATATCAGAATGGATACATTGCATAGAATTAAAAATATTTCCATTCAGATCAAGTTGGTATTAGAGCTAGAGTTTTACTCTGCATTTTGCTTTGTGCAAAGGATTATTTGACTATTTGCAAGGTTTTGATGCTTACTAGGCTTAAGCTCAAGAGAGGAGAAGGACAATTGGTTAGAGCTCAAATTAATCCTCAACTAAGGAGGGGCAGAGTGCCATTATCTCCACATTCTATTTCACCTCCAAGAGAAGATAAATAAGCCATCAACATGTCTTCTAGAGAAGGAGACGTTCCTGAAGACATTGATTCCAAAGAAGAAGAACGGGTGTTCCGAAAGGCATTCCTAGACATGACTGGGATGGTGAGGATACTCTACCAAGAAAGGAATGAAAGGCTTGAAGGAGAAGGGTCTAAACATCACAAGGAAGGAGAGTGATCTTCAGGAGCAAAGAAAAGTGAAGAAAAGTCAAAGAACGGACATGGAGGAAATGGTGATCCACCATCCCCATCTTCATCCTCTTCCTCTACATCGTCATCCTCAACCTTAGTGAACCAATCTCACAAGTCCCAGAACACTGGTAAAATTCAATTTTTAAAGCTTGATGTTAAGTTTGAGTTGCCTATGTTTAATGGTTAAGTCAATGCAGAAAATCTTGACAATTGGATAAGGCAGTTGGAGGTTTACTAGAGGATACAAAACCTTCATGATGACGACACCAAGATTCAGTTAGCCTCTTTGGGAATGGACGGTGCAGCATTGGTTTGGTGGGAAGCCAAAACCAAGGAGGAGATTAGTAAACATGGTAAGATCACTTTATCATGGGCTGAAATTGTTACTGCAATTAAAAACAAATTTTATCCATTAGCTCATTTACAAAAGGCTATGAAGAATTGGCAAAAATTCAGACAACTTAAGGGACAAAATGTACAAGACTACACCAAAGAGTTGAGGAGAAGAGCACTCTTATTAGGGGTAGACTTACAAAGTCAAGATACTTTGGTGAAATATATAGGTGGTTTTCACATATACTTTAGACATATGATCCTTATCTTCAATCCTACTAGTCTAGACAAGGTTTGTGTACAAGTCACGCATTTAGAGGCTAGAGGGAAACATACTTTTGATGAGGGTAGAAACAAGCCTTTTAAGGGGAAAAACAGAGACAAAACTCAAAGGGAAAAGGAAAAAATAATGCATCTATAAAAAAGGAGGATGAGAAAGTGATATGTAAACACTGTTCAAGAGAAGGCCATGAAGAGAAAAACTGTTGGAAATTTCATCCTGAAAAAAGAACTTAGTTTAACCAAAACAAAGAGAAGAGGAAAAATGCAGCTACTACAACAACACAACAAGACTTAGGTGATGATTCAGGTGACGAAACTAAAATTACAACCATGGGTTTGAAAATATGAAGGGGAAAGAAATTGAAACTAAGCCAAGTACTAGTACTTCAAGATGCCATGTACAAGCTCCAAATGAGGAAGAAATAATTGAATTGTTCCATGTGAGGGTTATCTCAAAACATACAAAAATTGACACATTTTTTGACAGTGGGTCACAAGCGAATGTCATATCAAAAGACTTAGTAAAACAACTAAAACTTGAGGACCATTCCACATCCAAAGCCATATCCACTTGGTTGGATTTTTCAAGGATGCAAACTTATAGGTTTCCAAGAAGTGCATATTGCGTTTTGCGATTACTGCACATTTCATTGACAAAATTGAAATTGATGTAGTGCTGCTTGATATATCAGGAATTGTTTTGGGAAGTCCTTACTTATTTGATAGGAAAGCTATCTTCCATCGGCATGGAAACAAGTATCATCTATTTAAAGATGGCAACGAGTTTATTTTTAGTGCACATCACAAGAATACAAATATAGCATTAGTAAATGCTGGACAGGTAAAAAAGCTAGTGAATTATAGTAAGAGTTTTGTACTTCTTATGGTTAAGCCTAAGGTTGATGTGAATTATGATTCATTTGAAAATTATGATCCCAAGTTAAAATCATATTTATATGATGTAGTTGATGCACATCATGAGATGTTTCAGGAGCTGACAGGTTTGCCTCCTAAAAAGGAGATTCAACATGGAATACGGTGTCAACAAGATTGTCCTCATCCAAGCATAGGCATGTTCCACATGTTTATCATGGAGAGTGATTATCACTTGCATAATAATTTTCTGTTTCATATGGGCAAGTTATGTATACCACAGGGAGACATACTAAGTGTCATGAGAGAAGCTCATTCTTCTCTTATTGTTGAACATTTCGGGGTAAGCAAAACTGTGGCACATTTATAGAGATATTGTTATTAGCCTCGCATGGTAGATAGTGTTTCAAGTTTCATTAGAGATTTTTCATTATGTGCTACAAGCAAGCCTAGCAATAGGAAGCTTGGATTTTATAATACATTACCATTACCTTATAGACCATGGGAAAGTGTTTATATGGATTTTGTTGGAGATCTACCATTGTCTAGAATGAAACATGATTATCTTTACATAGTAGTTGATAGATTCATCAAGATGTGTATTATTATGACATGTAAGAAATTTATAATTGTTGAAAAAACTACTGATTTATATTTCAACATGTATGGGTTCATTATGGCTTGCCTAATTCTATTTTTAGTGACAGGGATTCCATATTTGTTGGGAATTTTTGGTAAAATTTATGGAAGATGATGGATGTTATCTCCCTGTAATTCTAGCAGATTGGTGAGGCTAAAACTGTGGGGAGGAAATTGGGACGACTTTGGGATTCTAGGATCTAGCCCTCCTAAATCCAGAGAGGGATCTCTCTATAAGTGCAAAGATTGATTTATCTTTAAGGCTTGAAATGTGATTTTAGGCTAGTTATGAAGAACAAGGTTTTGTTTGGTTTTTTGGTTGGGCAAAGATATGTGAAGGTGAAGGAAGTCTAAATGAAGGGTGAATATGAATGAAAGTGAAATATTAATTCAGCTAACAAGATAGGTAAGAAACAACTTCCATCCATTGGGCTATGGAGTCATAGTAAGATTTAATTGAAACAACAAGGTTCAAGAGTGGTCCATGAGGAAAGCCATCTACGTCTAAGGATATATTTAAAATTGATTTTATGGAATGGAATGAAACAATAAGAAGTTGAAAACAAACAAATGAAGAACAAAGAGCAGCCTAAGATCAAGTAAGTACTTTGAAACTATCCTGCTTTTGGCATACACTTAAGAAAGACATAAAAGTAATCTAAGATCAGGTAAGTACTTTGAAACTAGCCTACTTTTGATGCACTTCCAATAGAAAACATTTGAAACACAAAAATAATAGCTTAAGATCAAGTAAGGACTTTGAACCTATCTTGCTTTTAGCATATTCTAAGGGAAACTTTTCAAAGCAACTGTTGAAGAAGAAACTAGAGGACAAGGCTCACCATAGACTTCCCTAGTTCTGCTTTACTTGGTAAACTTATCAAGACAACACATAAGATAACAAAGAATAGTCTAAGATCAGGTAAGGACTTTGAACCTATCATGCTTTCAGCACACCCTTAGGGAAACTTTCAGACAACCTTTGGAGATAAAACTAGAGGACAGGGCTCACCATAGACTTCCCTAGTTCAACTTTACTTGGCAGAAACTGAAAATAACATTCAAGAACAATGTTTAAAGTTTATACAGTAGGACAAGGGAACGCCATCATTCCTTAATTGTTTGTACTGTATTAAATCATTCTTAAACAACACAATTTGGAATAAAACATGTAGATAAATATTATTACTAAGAGCAGGGTACCTTTGACAGTAAATCCTAACTCTATAATTGATGTTCTTTATCAGAGAAGATGGAAAGAATGGAAATATAAATAGAATAACAATTTACAATAAGAAAAACATCATTTTTGACATAGACCAGAATCCCATAAATAAGATTTTATTTGATACTTCAAACCAGTTACAATATTCAAGTCCAGTGGTTCTCTACATCTTTAAACTTCTCATCTCAACTTAGGTATATTCAATTACAAACAGAGCTTATAGCAGCTTCAGTAAACTATTTACAGGCAACAGATATGTAGTGACCAACATTATCTCATCTTCTACAGAAGTATTTATAGCAGAAATGAGGAGGTGGGATGGGATAAAAGATCTTCTAGGTTAAATTAATATAGTTAAATGCTTCTCAGCCTTTGAGGGGCTCAATGGAGAAGCTTTCTGATATTTCCTCTGTATTAGTTGGTTTAAATTAAGTATTAAGATTTCTGGGAAGATTTTTTTAACTTTAAAGCTCTTTGTTATCTTTTTAATAACTCTGCTGATAGTTTGCAATAAGTTCCTTTGGCTTGAAATAATTGTTCAACTGTATTAAGGAAAATATCTTATGTTCTGTAATAACTATGCCTCTTTGATGGTTGCGAGACTATAGGTGGCTTTTTGTAGCTAGAGAGGATTAAATTTGCATCTGATGTGGTAGTGGAGGCTTTACAGATATGAATTTCTTTGTCCTTCCCTAAAATACCTTTAATTTACTTGAATTCTGTGTTTTAGGTCTTATTAGGCTTAATATGTGTCTTCCGGTCTTCTTTATTTCTTTAACTTTGGACTAGGCTTTTCATTTGCTGAATGTGTGCCTTAATCCCTCAAAACTATGCTAAAATCTTCAAACATGGGTTTCTTCTTTGACTTAGATCTTTTAACACTAATACTCTTTGCTTGATTAAGCTTTGTTGTGTCTTGTTGATGTGCAGGCATCACAGAGGTTTTATAATGGCGTCAGTGCTCATGAGGCACTGATAAACCTTGATGGGAAACCCTACAGAATGATCTCTTCCATGAAAAAATGTGTGGGGGATCATCATCCCCAACCTTCAATTCTCTTTTTAAAACAATTGAGAAACCTTGAAAACCTGCAAAAAACAAGAAAGTTAAGAAAATCTTGTGTAGTTGGGTTTAGACTACTTTGGAGGCTGATGTTAGATCACATTCGTTGGATGAAAGCATCCAACGTTGAGGATTTAATGATGAGGATAATGGAGAGGTAGTTGGATAAATGGTACAGGAGATTAAGTCTGGGTTGTTCATCTACAAAGATCAACAATCGAGATTGATCGATAAAATATAATGTAGAGGGGGCCACATTATAGCGAAATGGGAGAAAATGCAAAGGAAAATGGTGAAAACCTTTGGCGGAGTTAACAAAGGGTTAAATGAAACTTGGGGTTTCTGAAAGATTCTGGGCCATCAGATTAGATCGACTACAAAGATCAATGATAGAGAATGATTCAAGAAGTCCTTTGGAGGATGGGTGGAGGGAAATGAATTAAAAGGCGAGATTGAACGTGAGCCATTAGATCTCAGAGATCAATGACAGAGATCACACATGGGAGAATGCAATGGAAATAGGGAAAATTTGTTTCGGTGAAAGAAACCACTGGTGTCATGCTACTCTTAAGCGGTTTCCAAAATATTCATAAAAAATGCGATAAGCCTTTCTGCCCGCCACATGGCTTTTTAAAACCGCCCATATCTATAACTTTGAAAAATTAACTTTCGGGCTTAAAATAATGTGAAACCACGTGTTGGCCATGAGATCTAGGGTCTTAGATCAGATGGTCATGGGGAGAGCACGATGGAGAATAGATGCACAGGAAATAAAAGGTGGGGCGGGGTCAAGGCGGTTTTAATCTTGACCGCCGGATCAGGGAAAAGGACGACAGAGATTTGATCTAGGAAAAGGTAGGACCCAAAGGATTTGGGCCTATCAGGTTAAATATGGATCGTAGGATAAAAAAGATCAATGGCTCATATTTAATATTGGGGTTAACAGAATAAAATATGAGGCGAGGGTTGGGCAAAGTTTGGGTTAATGTGAGTCGTTGATCTGCAGAGATCAATGATGGATATTCATTGAAAACTTTATACAGCGGGGTTTCATGAATTTCAACAAAGGGTGCTAAGCTTCAATCTGGGCCATCGGATGTATGAGATGGACGGCCTAGATCTAATCGCAAGATCGCTAATCGGCGAGGGAGAGAGGAAAGGTGCAAAAGAAATTTGCGAGGCAATTATATGTGGACCGTTGATCTTTGGAGAGATTGACGGTGGAGATTAGGTTATGGGTGCCAAAGGCGGGTATGTGGGCTATTTAATAGAGCGATGTGGGCCATCGGATCTGGGCCTGGTGGGGAAGATCAATGGTTGGGAAGCCATCGCAAGGTGGCTAATCAGAGGGGGGCAATAACTATTAAAATATGTTCAATGAAAAAACTCCGATGCGATTAGCGCTCGGGACTTAATCGCTTGGTCCTGAGCATGGGTTATATGGTGGGGAAGTGGTTGAGGGGTTTAGCACAAAAGGGCTTAAGGCCTAATCACATCAGAAGATTTGAAGGGAACAAACAAAGTATTTGTTTGTTTAACTCCAATGCGATATTCTGACGATCGCCGATCGGGGAGTAGATCAACGGTTGATAATTCACCAAACAATAAACTGTCGAGTCTTGTTGAAACATAAGAAAATCATATTTTTTATAAAATACAAAGGAAAATTTGTTTCGAGGAGGGCTTTTTTATGGTGTTTAGCGCCCGATTGCGGGGCTCGGGGTTATATGTAAAGACAAAGGAATCGGGAGTTAGAAACAAAGGGGCCAATCGCATCGAAATCTTTTTTAAAGGCAAAAGGGGAAAAGGAACATAGAACGCCCCAATTGCGATTGCGCGATGGGGGTATAACAGTGGGTCACAACTCCAGTTCCATGCGGAAAAAAGGAGTTGGGAGCTAAGGTAAAAGGGGCTTAAAGCCTTAGTAGGAAAATAGGTTTTTTAGGCCCAAACGAAAGGTTTTCAAAGCTTTTTTGGCTTTTGGTAGAAGGGGAAAAAGGGTCTTTTAAGACTTCAAAGGGAATTTTCAAAGGTTAAAAAGGAATTTATAGGGAAAAGGGGGTGTAAATGAAAGTTAATAATGAGTGAAAAGATGGGTAAAATGAAAAGGGAAAAATGGGTTTTTAGCAGTCTTTTTCTTCAGGAAAGCAGCAGATTTTTCAGAGTCTAAGAGGGAAACAATAGTGAAGATTAATCAAATGATAAGATATCTTCACAAGACTTCAATAAATAACAATTTGGCAATAAAATTGTTTCTTGAAGGCTTTCAAAAATGATTTAGCCACCATTTGATATAACAAATTTTATAGGTGGCTAACAGTGGCTCCACATGGGGATGGTACCTTCTCGAAGGTGTCAAGAACTTCAGACTTGTATTCTCTGGGGGGCTGATCAATGCCTCCTCCATTGGGTTGCAACTTTCTTCACTTGGATGATCTTCTTTTTCTCTGATAATGTTAGCAACTATGAAAAATAATGGAACTTTTATCAAAACAAGCTTTCTATCTACCCAATCCTACGGATCTAACATTTTTTCTTCTTTGAGAGTGCATTTGGATTGGCAAACTCTTTTACAAACATTTTTTTTTTTTTGAAAACATAAAACTAATCTAATTCTATTTCTTATTTCTCCATGAACTCAAATTAAATAGTTGAGTTCATAAGCTTCTCTACCTAACTACTATCTGTTAGGATTAGACTGTCTAACATATTTTTATTCTCTAACTTCTAAAACAAGAAATCTAAAAAGCAACCAAGTCAGGATTGAACAGTCTAACTTGTTGCTAATCTATGGCATAAAAACAAGCTGCACATAGATAATTATTTGCAGAAAATTAAATCAAAATGGTGAAGGCTTAAGATATGAAAGTTTTAGGAACATCCTTCTCTTTTCTTCAGTTCTTTTTTTGAGTTTGTTTGAGCTATTTTTTTTTTGTTATCTGGTTCAAGTTTTGGGCTTATTAGAACCAGTTCACTTCTATCTTTGACTCATGATTTAAACAAATTAGAGTCATTCTTATTTTGGAAACTCATAGGTTCAAATGTCTGGCTTGTTTAAACCTTTATTTTCTATCCTAATCTATCTAACTAATAAGCCAAGATTAAGTTGTTTGGAAAATATAATTCACTAAGCTATCAGCAGTAAATCGAACACTAATTGGTCATGATTAGGCTGTATGACTAACTAGAAGTGTGTTCCTTAGGAGTGGCATTTGAGCTTGCACACTTTCAGATTTTGTTTCTCTTTTTTTGGTATGGGGCTATACCTTTCTTGTTTTTACAATCTGCCCTCTTTTTTCTTTCTATTGATTTTGTATTTTTGGTCTTTCTAATTTTGAATGCAATGATGGATGAAATATTATAATGAGAAAAAAGATAAAAAGGCTTCAAAACATGATCTGGTCAAGAGAAATAATGTTTGAGCATCCTGCCATTGATAGGACCCCCAAACAGTTCAGCTCCACTCAATTCCTGCAAGAAATAAGCATTGTTACCAGCAGCAGAATGAATGAGATAAGGGCCAAGCCATAAGTTATCAAATTTCCCATGCTTGCCCTTATCTTCTCTCCTTGAATCCCACTTTAACACCTTGTCACCAATGTCGAAATTGCTGGCTTATGTCCTTCTCTCAAAAAGCTTCTTGATGCTCTCTTGATTTTGTAATGCTTAGTTATAGACCTCCTCCCTGGTTTGCTAAATATGTATAGTCTGATTAATCCTTATAATCATGTCATTGTCTTCAGACTGCACTTCTTGAATCAAATTCATGACTGGTACACCAAGGCTGGTTGGAAAAATTGCATCTATTCCATACACAAGATGATAGGGTGACATTCCAATAGATTTATTAAGTGTCAATGTATTAGCCCAGAGTGCATGTACTAGCTTTGTGTGCCAAGACTTCTTGTTGTCCTCCAGCAACTTCTTGATTATGTTTACCAAACTCTTGTTTGAGGATTCTACCAACCCATTACCTTGAGGGTAGTAAGCAATAGAATGACCCAATGTAATCTGATATTTGTGACAGAATTCAACCATCTTCTTGGATCCAAATGCAGTTGTATTATCAGTGATGATCTTCCTAGGACAGCCAAATCTAGAGAGGATATGAGTCTCAATGAATTTTATGATGATATTCATTGGATTTCCTAGAAGGGATGTCTTCTATCCATTTGGTAAAGTAGTCAGTTGCAGTGAGAATCCATCTATGTTGGGCAGATGAGGGTGGATAGATTTATCCTATGAAGTCTAAACCCCACTATTGAAAAGGAGCTTCAACAGTGATTGGATGCAAAGGTAAGTGAAGCAATTTTCTTTTGCCTTCAAAATGTTGGCAATTATGATAGGAAATTATCATCTTATGTACATCTAGAAAGAGGGTGGGCCAATAGTAACCAGCTCTAAGGATTTTGTTGGCTGTAGTTTTCCAGTAGATGTGGCCTCCACATTCTCCTTCATGGAACTCGTGCTTAACCTTTTCTGCATCATTCTAAGGCAAACATTTAAGCAATAACCCACTTTCATTTTTCCAATAAATACATTTATCTACAATGCAGTAGTTTACAACTTTTAACTTTAAAAACCTTGCCTTTGTTTTTGAAAAACCAGGAGGTGTATTCAAATTAAGAAAAACATATAGAATATCAGCATCCCAAGAGGAATTCATAAAATGGTCTTCAATAATGGGAGTTGGCAGTTCCTCTTCATCTAAAGCATTTACCATATTTATATCAAGAACTTCAAAATTTGATTCAGCCATTAATATAGCTAGTCCTTGGCCTTTAATGAGTTTAGTGGGCTTGATTTCTAAATCATATTCAAGTATCACAACTATCCAATTACCTCTCTTGCCATCTAGGTCCTGTGTTAGAATGTATTTCACAACTAAATTTGGGACAAAGGCAATGATGTGGGAGTGCAAAATATAAACTCTAAAGTCTTTTAAAGCTTTTACTAAGGCAAAGGCTTGTTTTTCCATAATGTTGTACTTCAGAGGAGCATATCTCAATTCCTTGCTAAAGAATGCAATGGGCTGCTCTTGTCCCTGTGGATTTTTCTACAATAGGACAAAAACTATTGTATGTTTTGATGCAAATGAAAAAAATGTAAAAATATTTTGAAAAATCAGGACTTATTAGAACTTGTGTTTTGGTTAATGCTTGTTTTACTAGTTCAAAAGATTTCTTTGCTTCTAAGGTCCATTTAACTCCTTGTTCCTTTTTTAGCATGTTTGTTATGTTTCTAAGGGGCTCAACTAAGTTGGGTATGAACCTTCTCAAGAAATTAATCTTTCCAATGAAAGATTGAATTTTCTTGATATTTCTAGGATGAGTGATTTGCAATATAGCCTCAATCCTTTTTGGGTCTATCTTTATCCCCTCTTCTGAAATGATGTGCCCAAGAAGTTTACCTTCTTGGAGACCAAACGGTGTTTTCTTTGGATTTAAAGATATCCCAAACTTTTTGTATTTCTTGAATACTTTTCTCAAGTGTTCTAAGTGCTCTTCATCTATTTTTGAAAAAATAGTGACATCATCAAGATAAATAATGATGAAGTAGCCTAATTCTTCCGAGAATGCAATGTCCATGTCTCTCTGAAAAGTAGCACCAACATTCCTTAAACCAAAGGGAATTTTCACATACATGAAAGTGCCCCAAGGTGTAGTAAAAGTTGGCTTTAGTTGATCATCAGGATGTACTAATATCTGATTGTATCTTGAGAAGCCATCTAGCAAAGAAATTCTTTTAAAACCAACTACCCTTTGTAAAATATGATCCTTTTTGGGTAAAGGTTAGTTGTCCTTCAATAAGGCTTTGTTTAAGTCTCTAAAGTCAATACAAAGCCTAATCTCTCCTGTTTTCTTCCTAACTGACACTAAATTAGACACCCATTCTGAATATCTAATAGGAACAATAATACAAGCTTTATACATTTTCTTGATCTCCTTCTCAACCGAAGGTAACTGAACATGGTTTATTCTGCGCAACTTTTGCTTAAATGGTTTTTGGTTTTCCTTGAGAGGTATCTTGTGCTGAATTATTTCCTTTTCATAGGATTTTAGATCCTCATAACTCCATGCAAAAACAACAGAAAACTCTTTAAACAGCTCTATGTATTTTGGTTTGATGCAAGCTAGTAAAGTTTTAGACAGTTTGATCATCTTTGGTTTTATTTCACTGCCTATATTACACTCTTCTACTTCAATCTCAACAGGCTCCAGCTTTGGTTTCTTGGCAACGTCATTGAAATCAAATAACTCTTATAGAGGGACCAATCCTTTTGGCAAACTTTGATTGTTACACTGCAGAGTTTCTAAGTCTTATTTTTCTAACTCTGCAACAATTTATGTTGTGTTTTGAAGTTTCTTAGAAAACATATTTACATAAGCCATCTCTGGAGACTCTTCTTCTTCATTGAGTAGATTTTCTTCACTAGGACAATCTATTTCATAGTCTGAATCTAAACTTGGTAGTTCAAATTCATTTCTAGACTGCAGGAAGTCTTCTATTTGTTTGTCTCCATCAAACACTTGCCAATATTTCTCATTATTAGGAACACCTGGTCTAAATTTGATTTGAGTTGTACATTTTTTGGTTTCATAAGGAGTCAGGCACGTTCTAGTAGTGAAATCCAAACCATTAGCTTGAATATTTTCATTTCTTGGGACACAGATAAGTTTAAATTCCAAGAATGTTTTCAATAAATCCATGACATAATTTCGATAGGCTCTAAGTCTGGGATGTTTTTCGGTATATTCCCCATTCACTTGCCTAATTATTAGTTTAGAATCACCATGAACCTTTATTCTTTTGGCCCCTAATTTCTTCAATAAATGGAGGCCTAAAAGAAGGGCTTCATACTTGGCTATCTTATTGGTGCATTGAAAGTTTAATTTGCAGGAATGCCCTTCAGTATGATTTTTTATTTTATTGTGAAGCCACACTCCCACACTTGCATCACTCTTAGTACAAGATCCATCAAAGTGCATACTCCAAAGAGGACTAGTTTCAGATTCACTAGTTTGGTTACTATCCTCTTCATCTAGTGCGCTTTTGGATTGTTCTTGAAGTTCAGCACTACATTGAATTTGTTTTATTTCCTGATGTTTTTCATCGTATTAAGGATTCCTTTCTTGACTCTCAAGGTTTAAAAGAAATGGATAATTGATTTGCAGCTCTAGACCTATAATTTGTTTGCTATGATTTTTGGGTTTAGCAAACTGTTTTGACACTTTTGTCTTGTCTTCCTCCTCCTCTCTATCTGCCATTAGTTCAGTTAAGGTCACTTTTTAAGTGAAAGTTTCATCATTGAAAAGGATAAATGAGTCAAGGCCTGTATTTATAGAATAAAGGGAAGAGTTTTGCAGTTTCTCTTGGCTAGTAACCATGTATTGCATATGAGATTCCCTATAAATTCTTATCGTTTGATTAAAAGTAGGTATGGTCACATATGTCATGTCCATTTGCATTGTTCATTGTAACTTAGCTCCCCAGGATCTTGATAACAGAATACCATATTTTGGCGGTACATCAACCACAACAATATCAATTACTAAACATTTGGCTGGAATTTGCGCTAAGTTTACACAGAGGTCTTTGATTAAACCTAAAAATTTCACTCTGCTTGAGTCAAAGGAGTAAAGATCTTTGTAAGGTCGAGTGATCTCAAGGCCTAGGCTCTCCATTACATCTTTGGGCATTAAATTATGAGAGGCCACCGAGTCATGCATGGCGTTGTGCAAAATTTTGTCATGAACATTTAAACTAACATAAAAAGGAGGAACTGGTCCCTCTTGATACCTACCCTCAATATTAAGACCAAATATGAGCTCTGGCTAGTCATCATTAAGATTGACAGTGTCACTATTTTATTCTATGTTAAAAGCCTTCCAAATTTGAGATCTATATACATCTTGGGCAACTAATTTAGTGAGAGGAACATAGATTTTGATTCCGGCAATTTCCTGCTCCAAACTAAAAGGCATTTGATTCTTTGAAGTGCTTGTTTCAGCCTTATTAACTGCCATTCTATCAGCAAAATCAATTTTCTGATTTCCTCTATTTACATTTGTTAGAATTGTTTTAACAGGAGAAATAGCTGAGGTACTAGTGCTGCTAAGATCTGCACTCTATTTTTCATTGTTTTGAGTGCTTTTCTCTTTTTTTAAATCAGAATTTACACCCACTGTTTTATCTTTCTGCTTTGTAACTTTGGGTTTATTTACAGGGAAGTTTTTTGCAAAACTTTCAGAGGTCTTAGTCTTGGGAGTTTCCTGATTGCTTTTACTCCTAATATCATACTCTTTTTGAGTTTCTATGTTGACATTTTCCATTTATTGATAATAACTTTTCATCCTCAGCTCTTTTATCATCATAGGGTGCGTATAGAACTTTTTTTGTATTGTAATGAACTTCAAAATCATCACTATCTACTCCCAGCATGTTGATGTCATCTTCCTTTGTTTGTTCACTTGTTTCTTCAACCTCACTTACATAGTTTTGATGAAAAGGAGGAGTGATCTGTTGATCATCCGCCCTTGGTCTGTTTTTAGGCTGGGTTCTCCTAAAATTTTGATTTTGGTTTTGATTTCTGTTTTGAGGAGTTGTTTGGATTTGACTAGCTTGTGCTCTCTCAAGTATGCTCATCTTTTTCATCATCTCCTCCATCATTATCTCCATCTTTGAGTTAGATGTGGAAGGTGTGGATTCCTCTCTAAAGGAAACTTTCTTCTCATTCTTCATTCTTGATCTTTTCTCCATTAAGTTAACTTCCACAGCAAGAGCTCCTTTTTGCATATCTTCAAGAGTTAAAGGGTCTCTCTCTCTCAGCTAATAGCCCATCTCAGGATCAAATCCTTCAGGAAACTTGTTTAAATCTGAGCCTTGTGGAGGTTTTAATTCTGGGGGAAGGGCATTATATACACTGTTGAACCTAGCGCAATAAGCTTGTACACTTTCCCCAATGTTTCTGTGGAGATTTTTGTAGTCCGAAAGTATTTGGAGAGGGTTTTTCCTCACTTTCCATTTGTTTAAGAATAAATGATGGAAGGCTTGGAGATCATTAATACTGTGAGGGGTTAAGCCTTTAAACCATTTTCTTACTTCTCCCCCTAAACTTTGAGCAAATAATCTAAGTTTGAGAGTTTCATCATCAATCTCATTTCTATCAAAGTAGTCATTCATCTTATCCACATGTTGTGAAGTAGTAATAGCATTACTGGCATCATACAATGGTATTTTGGACTGATAGTCCTGTGGAATATTGACTAAGGGTAAAGGAAGGACTAGGGGAGCATACCATGTGGCCATGATAGGGGGTCGTGGAAAATGTGGGGGGTTTACAAGTGGTGGGTTGACAAGAGGGAAAGTGGGCTGGAATGGAGTGGTTTGGACAGTGTATGTATGAATAATAGATGTGGATTGCCCAACAATATATTTTTGAGCTGATCTAGGATGAGAGAAACCAAAGTTAAGAAGGAAATGTAAATCAGGTGGAGTAGTTTCTCTGCTACCAGGATGTTCACTTTTGTCTTGGGATGAAAGCGAAGGCTCTGAATCTAATTGATCTAAATCCTCAAGTGACCTAGTTCTAAATGGATTTCTTAAGTCAAATTGTGGATTTTATAGAGCTGCAAGGTTTTCAGGAACAGAACTAGCTCTATGGGCTGATCTGAAAACAATTGAAGATTTGGCCTTAGGAGACTTCCTAAGTATTACTTTAGGCTTATCAACTATCCCATAAGGGTTTGGGTCAGGGTAAGCTCTACTATGAATCTTTCTAGGAGCCATTATGCTATATTTTTCAGACCCAACTAAACAAGAAAGTCTAACCAAATATGACAATCTTTAAGAGGCTAACTGATCTTTTAAACAAGAAAATTTTAATCCTAAAATCCTCTAACTAAGTTTAAATGATGTTATGATGATAATGGGTTTTCCCAGTGGAGTCTTAGGGTTTGTTTAGGATTTGTGGAGTCACAAAGTGGAAATTTTTAGCTCTTTTGGAGGTAAAATGTTTGATGGTCCACCACCATGTCTATTAGAATACCAATCTAAAATATTTTTGGTTTTTTCTAAGTTTTTTCAGTCCTATGGGTTCTAAGAGTATCCCAAATATGTTTCGACACTTAGCTATGGTGATGATACAAATAACATTTACTCTGATGGCTAAGCTAGCTGATTCTTTCAAGGTTTGATAAGATCTTAAGAGAATCCTAAGGTTTCCTTAGTTTCTCACTAACTCAAATAAGTTTTATCATGATTACCATTTGCTTGGTAGTGCTTGAAGAGGGCTACATGTACTCACTGAACACTGAATGTCTTGTTTTAAGGATTTTAACTCAAATTCCCCAGTGGAATCGCCAGAAATGTTATCTCCCTGTAATTGTACCAGATTGGTGAGGCTAAAATTGTGGGGAGGACATTGGAACCACTTTGGGATTCTAGGATCTAGCCCTTCTGAATCCAGAGAGGGATCTCTCTATAAGTGCAAAGATTGATTTATCTCTAAGGCTTGAAATGTGATTTTAGGCTAGTTATGAAGAATGAGGTTTTGTTTGGCTTTTTGATTGGGAAAAGATATGTGAAGGTGAAGGAAGTCTAAATGAAGGGTGAAGATGAATGAAAGTGAAATATTAATTCAACTAACAAGATAGGTAATAAACAACTTCGATCCATTGGGCTATGGAGTCATAGTGGGATTTAATTGAAAGAACAATGTTCAAGAGTGGTCCATGGGGCAAGTCATCTATGTCTAAGGATATCTTTAAAATTGATTTTATGGAATGGAATGAAACAATAAGAAGGGGAAAACAAACAAATGAAGAAAAAAGAGCATCCTAAGATCAAGTAAGTACTTTGAAACTATCTTTATTTTGGCATACACTTAAGAAAGGCATAAAAGTAATGTAAGATCAGGTAAGTACTTTGAAACTAGCATGATTTTGATGCACTTTCAATATAAAACATTTAAAACACAAAAATAATGGCTTAATATCAAGTAAGGACTTTGAACCTATCCTGCTTTTAGCATATACTAAGGGAAACTTTTCAAAGCAACTGTTGAAGAAGAAACTAGAGGACAGGGCTCACCATAGACTTCCCTAGTTCTTCTTTACTTGGCAAACTTATCAAGACAACACATAAGATAACAAGGAATAGTCTAAGATCAGGTAAGGAATTTGAACCTATCCTGCTTTCAACATACCCTTAGGGAAAATTTCAGACAACCTTTGGAGATAAAACTAGAGGACAGGGCTCACCATAGACTTCCCTAGTTCAACTTTACTTGGTATAAACTGAAAATAACATTCAAGAACAACGTTTAAAGCCTAGACGGTAAGAGAAGGGAACACAAACATCTTGACTTCTTGGACTGTATTAAATCATTCTTAAACAACACAATTGGAAGAAAACGTACAGATAAAGCTTATCAGTAAGAGAAGGGTACCTTTGACAGTAAATCCTAACTCTATAATTGGTGTTCTTTATCAGAGAAGATGGACAGAATGGAAACAGAAATAAAATGACAATTTACAATAAGAAAAACATCACCGTTGACATAGACTAGGATCCCATAAATCAGCTTGTATTTGATACTTCAAACCAGTCACAATCTTCAAGTCCAGTGGTTCTCTACAGCTTCAAACTTCTCATCTCAACTTAGGTATCTTCAATTACAAACAGAGCTTACAACAGCTTCAGAAAACTATTTACAGGCAACATACATGCAGTGACCAACATTATATTATCTTATACGGAAGTATTTATAGCAGAAATGAGGAGGTGGGATGGGATAAAATATCTTCTAGGTTCAATTAATACAGTTTAATGCTTCTCAGCCTTTGAGGGGCTCAATGGAGAAGCTTTCTGATATTTCCTCTGTATTAATTGGTTTACATTAAGTATTAAGCTTGCTGGGAAGATTTTGTTGACTTTAAGGCTCTTTGTTATCTTTGTAATAACTCTGCTGATAGTTTGCAATAAGTTCCTTTGGCTTGAAATAACTGTTCAACTGTATTAAGGCAAATATTTTTTTTTCTGCAATGACTATGCCTCCTTGGATTTTTGCGAGACTATAGGTGGATTTTCGTAGATGGAGAGGGTTAAATTTTCCTCTGATGTGGCAGTGGAGGCTTCACAGATTGATGAATTGCTTTGTCCTTCCCTAACATACCTTTAATTTACTTGAATTCTATGTTTTAGGTCTGATTAGGCTTAATCTGTGTCTTCCGGTCTTCGTGATGTCTTTAACTGTGGATTAGGCTTTTGATTTGCTAAATGTGTTCCTTAATCCCTCAAAACTGTGCTAAAATATTTAAACATGGGTTTCTGCTTTGACTTAGATCTTTTAGCACTGATACTCTTTGCTTGATTAAACCTTGTTGTGTCTTGTTGATGTGCAGGCGTCACAGAGGTCTTATAATGGTGTCAGTGCTCATGAGACACTAATAAACCTTGATGGGAAACCCTATAGAACGATGTCTTTCATGAACAAAGGCATGGGGGATCATCATCCTCGGCCTTCAATTCTCTTTTTAAAATAGTTGAGAAACCTTGAAAACCTGCAAAAAACAAGAAAGTTAAGAAAATCCTACATAGTTGGGTTTAGACTGCTTTGGAGGCTGAGGTTAGATCGCAGCCGTTGGATGAAAGCATCCAACGACGAGGATTTGATGCTGAGGATAATGGAGAAGCAGTTGTATAAATGGTGCAGGAGATTAAGTCTGATCTGCAAAAATCAATGGTCGAGATTGATCGGGAAAATATACTGTAGAGGGGGCCACATTATAGCGAAATGGGAGAAAATGCAAAGGAAAAGGTGAAAACCTTTGGTGGAGTTAACAAATGGTTAAATGGAACTTGGGGTTTCTGAAAGATTATAGGTTGTTAGATTAGATCAGCAACAGAGATCAACAGTGAAGAATGATTCAAGAAGTCCTTTGGAGGATGGGTGGAGGGCGATGAATTAAAAGGCGAGATTGAACGTGAGCTGTTAGATCTTAGAGATCAACGGCGAAGATCACACATGGGAGAATGAAATGGAAATAGGGAAAAGTGGTTTCAGCGAAAGAAATCACTAGTGTCATGTTGCTCTTAAGCAGTTTCCAAAATCTTCATAAAAAACATGATATGCCTCGCCCCTCACCATGTGGCTTTTTAAAACCACCCATATCGCGTAACTGTGAAAAATTAACTTTTGGGCTTAAAATTAAGCGAAACTGCTCACTGGCCATCAAATCTGGTGTCTTAGATAGGACGGTCGTGAGGAGAGCATGATGGAGAATAGATGCACGGGCGATAAAAGGTGGGGCAGGGTCAAGGCGATTTTAATCTTGACTGTCAGATCAGGGAAAAGGACGACAGAGATTTGATTTGGGAAAAGGTAGGACCTAAAGCAGTTGGGCCTATGGGGTTAAATATGGACCATTGGATGAAACAGATCAACAGCTTAGATTTAATCTTGGGGTGAATGGAATCAAATATGAGGCGAGGGTTGGGCAGAGTTTGGGTTAATGCAAGTCATTGATCTATAGAGATCAACGGTGGATATTCATTGAAAACTTTATACAGTGGGGTTTCATGAATTTTAACAAATAGCGATAAGCTTCAATCTGGGCCGTCAGATGTATGAGATGGATGGCCTAGATCTAATCACAGGATCACCAATCAGCGGGGGTGAGAGAAAAGGTACAAAATAAATTTGCGATGCAATTATATGTGGATCGTTGATCTTTGGAGAGATCGACAGCGGAGATTAGGTTATGGGTGCCAAAGGCGGGTATGCGGGTTATTGAACAAAGCAATGTGGGCCATCAGATCTAGGCCTAGAGAGGAAGATCAACAGTTGGGAATCCATCGCAAGGTGGCCAATCGGAGGGGGACAATAACTATTAAAATATGTTCAATGAAAAAACTCCAATCCGATTAGTGCTCAAGACTTAATCACTTGGTCCTGAGTGCGGGTTATATGGTGGGGAAGTGGTTGAGCGGTTTTGCACAAAATCGCTTAAGGCCTAATCGCATTGAAATATATGAAGGGAAGAAACAAAGGATTTGTTTGTTTAACTCCGATGCAAGATTCCGACAATTGTCGATCAGGGAGTAGATCAACAGTTGATAATTCACCAAACAATAAACTATTGGGTCTTGTTGAAACATAAGAAAATCGAATTTTCTAATAAAATACAAAGGAAAATTTGTTTCAGGGAGGGATTTTTTATGGTGTTTAGTGCCCGATTGAGAGGCTCAGGGTTATATGTAAAGACAAAGGAATCTTGAGTTAGACACAAAGGGGCCAATCGCATCGGAAACTTTTTTAAAGGAAAAAGGGGAAAAGGAACATAGAACGCCCCGATTACGATTGCGTGATGGGGGTTTAACAGTGGGTCACAACTCCGGTTCCATGCGGAAGAAAGGAGTTGGGGGCTAAGGCCAAAGGGGCCAAAAGCCTTAGTAGGAAAAGGGTTTTCTAGGCTAAAACGAGAGGTTTTCAATGCTTTTTTGGCTTTCGGTAGAAGGGGAAAAAGGGTATTTTAAGCCTTCAAAGGGAATTTTCGAAGGTTAAAAAGGAATTTTGAGGGAAAATGGGGGGTAAATGAAAGTTAATAATGAGTGAAAAGATGGGTAAAATGAAAAGGGAAAAATGGGTTTTTAGCAGTCTTTTTCTTCAGGAAAACAACAGATTTTTCAAAGTCTAAGAAGGAAACAGTAGTGAATATTAATCAAAGGATAAGATATCTTCACAAGACATCAAGAACTAACAATTTGGCAATAAAATTGTTTCTTGAAGGCTTTCAAAAATGATTTAGCCACCATTTGATATAACAAATTTTATAGGTGGCTAACAATGGACACCAAGTTGAAAAAGAGTATTTCTTTCCATTTGCAAACAGATGGCCAGACAGAGGTAGTGAATAGAACCATTGTACATATTTTGAGAGGTTATTTCAGCAAGGATCCCAAGCTTTGGGATGATCACTTGCATTACATTCAGCATGCTTACAACCGGGCCAAGCACTCTTCTACAAATACTTCACCTTTTGAAGCTTCTTTTGGGTATTTGCCTAAGACACCTTTAGATTTCATTCTTGAGAAGGATGTTGCCATTTATGGCATAGCGACATTGAAAAAGCTCACATTTTATTTGAAATAATTCAGCTAATACATCAGCAAGTTCAAGAACAACTTGAAAAAAGTCAAAGAAAGTACAGGGAGAGGCATGAAAAACACAGAATTGATCATAAGTTTCAAGAAGGCGATGACGTATGGCTGCATATTAGTAAAGAAAGAATGCAAGGAGAATGTAGAAATCTGAAGCCTATTTCTTATGGTTCATTAAATATTATTAAACAAGTTGGAAATAATGCTTTTCAACTAGATTTTCCTTCATATATGCAAATGTATTCCATTGTGAACGTGGAAAATTTACGTTTGTATGAGCCTCCTTTAATTGTTGATCAAGAAAGTGACATTCAGCTGCCATCCATAGAATATTTCTTGCCAGAATATTTGGATGAGCTTAAAGAGGATGCTATCCTTGATAGGAGGAGACACACTTCGAAGAGAGGAAGTGTTGATTATATTCGGATTGGTCTTAAAGGCAACAAACCGAGTAAGGCAAAATGGATGGAGGTGGAAAAGGTGAGGGGTCTCTATCCTCATCTTCTGGAATCATAATTGAAGGCTTATAGGGTTCAAAAGCTTCCCAATGGGGAGGTTTGATCAGGAGATCATGTCCAAGTTAAGAAAATTGTCAAAAATGGAAGTTCTCAGAAATGGTTGCAATATGAATGATCGAAAAGGCCAAGTCGTTGCGATTATTGTGCCATGAACGGTTCTCAAAACCAATGTCATATGCAAAAGTCACTGGGGTTGGAAATATCCAGTAAACTCCAAAATTTAGTTGACCAAGTTTGACTTTTCTAAATTGGAAAAATTTAAAAAGAATATTCTGAGGAATATTTTGGGAATATTCCCTATAATATTCCCTAGAATATTCCATGAGGATGAATCATATTCTAACAAGTGTCATGTTTTGATTCAAATTTGGTTGAATTGGACATTTTTGGGCCTATCATGGGCTAGGCCGCCATGTGGCCCCAAGATGAGGAGCAAGTTTTGCCATTGCAAAATATTTGGGACTCCGCAAAATTCAAACACAGGCATTCTGCCAAACAACGCACAATTATAACCGTTGTGCCACGAGATGGTTCTTGTAAGTCATTGGCCGTGAGTTGAATTTAAAATTTAAACTGCATCCCGACATAAAACATAAGGGCTAGTCCCTTAGGGCTATCTCGAGCTTCATGTGACCTAGGGTGCGTAACCTTGAGCTTGCCTAAACTACAATAGTTTTGAACTAGCGGTTAAGGTGACAAAAACTATAGAAATTTGACCACGTCACATAGTTATTAATGCCACGATGTAATGGTTAGTGGTTAAGCCGATAGGTATAGCGGCAGTTAAATGTGACCACATCACATGACATTTAATGGCAGCCTAAAGAGTCCGACATTTTAGTGTCTTTCCGCCTTTTTAAGCAAGGCCACCGAATTTATTTGGCTAACCAGAGTTCCTCCAGTTTTGGAGAAGGATTTTGGGGGACACTGGGAAAGAAATTTTTTATGCCATAACTTTCTCAATTTTTTTAGTATCCCAAAAGTGGGACTACTAGGAAGGCATTCCTAAAAAACGCATTTTTTAGGAATGGCTGCAACAGCTCTTGAAATCAGCATTTGGATCCATTATATCTGAGTATATAAGACCTAAATCCAAGAGGAGATCAGAAAAAAATCTTTCTAGGTGGGTTAAACAGATCTCCCACACCTTGGAAGGCTTGAAAATTGCCCAAAGAGGGGACTGCAGCAATACAAACAACACTGTTGTAAATTAACATAGTTCAGCCCAGTACTTGTAGTAGATCAGTATGGAGGCTCACATGTCATGTGTACAACAACAAATCAGATTTATATTATAGCTCATACAGTGTACAAAGGAAAGTAGAAGACTTGAACATAAATAAACCCTCAGAAATGAGGTGCTACAACCATAGAAAAGTTTGCATAAACTTAACAGCATTATTTTATTGGGGCTCACAAAGCTATATATTATAACTCAAATCTAGAGTAGATCTGTACATAAAAATATAGATCGAATTCATATATGTGTACAAGAAGAGCTCATCTATACATTCCCCTTGCGGTTTGTGAAAAACATAAAGCACAAAGAGTAGATCTGAGATCTAGAGTTGGAGATCTGCAGAAATATTCAAAAATTCCTGAATCATATAATAGAATAGTATATCAGATTTGAAACAAACATGGACTGGATGGCCAATGCATGGATCACCACAATGAGAGGAATAATCCTAACACTGAATATCTATCCTCCAAAATGCAGAAAAAACACCGTGCAACTGCAAACTTGCAAATAACACAGTTCAGCGGTAGAAATTGCGCTGTCAGCTCTGAGAATTATTTTGACTAATGCCAATGTTTGGATCTGAAGCGAAACAACTAATGCACTCTTCCAGGAGGTTAAAAGACACACTCACTGAGAAGAGATACTAGAATATTCTAGATCTGAGAAGATCTAGTATTTCCACCTGCTGCAACTCACAAGGACAACCCAACCCTCAATAGGATCAACGTTGTAGGTGTAAGGTGACACTTGGCCCAAGCCTAATAGTGGACAAGACAAACAAGGCTCCTCCAAGAGCTGCTCAAGGAAGGAGACGGGATTCCTAAATAGGAAAACCCCCAATGAGGAATGTCTCAGCAGAAAATACCTTCAGAAAATAATATCTTCAACAACCTCTTCAGGTTGCCCTCCTCTCCCTTTTATAATATTGGAGTCTTTTCAAACCCTAAACTACTTCATTAGTTTAGCCCCTTTTACATGTAGAACCTCCATTTAGAACTATGATGTGCCTCAAGGAGGTCCAATGCATCTAGACTGCGATGTAAATATGGTCATGGTTGACTTGGTCAAGTGATCAACCTCTTTCACACTCAAGTGTGTTTTATATAATGGCCCAGATTTAGCCATTTTCACATTGAGAACTGATTTATTTTGTTATTTTCAGGATTTTTACATGTCCTCCTTTACATTTTATTCATCAACATGAAATGCAAAACAAAACAAGGAAAAAATAGAATATTCCCATTAGCTTGGGCTAATTGGGAATATTACGGAAAATCTGATTTGTTTTTGTACACATGAAATGTGAGCCTCCATACTGATCTAATGCAAGTACTGGGCTGAACTATGTTATTTTCCAACAGTGTTCTTTGTATTGCTGCAGTCCCCTCTTTGGGCAGTTTTCAAGCCTTCCTAGGTGTGGGAGATATGTTTAACCTACCTAGAAAGATTATTTTCTAATCTCCTCTTGGATTTAGGTCTTAGATACTCAGATCTAAGGGATCCAAGGGTTGATTTCAATATTTGTAACAGTCATTCCTGAAAAATGCATTTTTCAGGCATGCCTTTCTAGCAGTCTTGGTTTTGGGATACTACAATGGTATCAGAGCTACAATATTTGCTCATCCTGTGAGCTTCAAGTATTATGGAATCTTCTCATGGGAAGAAGGAGATTTTCAAGAGAAATCAGAGTAAACCCCTGTTGTCTAGAGAAAAGAGGTTCTCAAAACTTTTATTTTCAAATGTGCAAGGAAAAATCAAGGGCATCAAAGAAATGAGGAGGGAAAAACATGAAGATCCCTCAACAAGATCTATACAAGAGGAATATTCTAAGTCCTCATCTTATGGATATGAGCACTCATCCATATCATCATATCTACCACGTTCTATCAACAATTTCTTCATGAAGAGGAAGAAAGGAGATGTGCCAAAGAGATATGCTCTTGGTGAATATTTGCATAAGTATGAAGCTCAATCTAAGGAGTTCAAAGATAACTTGGACTTCTAAGGATTCTGCAAGATCAAGGAGAACAGAAGCACAAAGGGGAAGCATCATGGTGTGGGTAGATTATTTATATCTACTTTTGATGGATTGCCTAAATGTCCAGTAAGGGTTTGGGCAGAGGAGTTAGACAACTTTGTGCAACAACATCAAGTTTTAGAAATTGAAGCCATCAAATTAGCACCGCTGCATTTTGAAGGTAAAGCATATGCTTGGTGGTTGTTTGAAACTTTTTCCTTTAGAAATGAAAATACACCTACTTATGCAAAGTTTATTAAAAGATTAATAGAAAGTTTTGATGAAACTTCATGTGTAATATCTTCTATTGAAACTATCAAACCATATCAAACAAATATTTTGCATGAGTTGGAAGGGTCTATAAATCTAACTCCATTTCTGGAAACCACAAAAGAGAGTGTAAGCTTGTTTGATACCTTGCCAAGGGCAAGATCTCCATTTGATGAAGGGATTTCTTCTCAAGAGGAAGGCATGGAGATTCCTCCTTCAATAGAAGACCAATATATAAGGTCTCTTATTGATGATGAGGCAACTTCAACTATTGAAGAGGAAGAAGAGAAGGCAGGAGAAGATAATGCAGTCATAACAAGAGCACCTCAAGCACCTCTTGATTGGAGGAAAACTAAAGTGTTCTCTAAACTATGGGCAACATTTTCATACTTGTCTAAGGAAGGAGCCTTGGGAGAAGCCAGCACAACGCAAAGGATCTCTCATGAATTTAGAAAGAAGGTAAGCAACTTTCTAAAATGGACATTGCTATCTCCCACTCAGTTATATGCACTGAGAAAGGAGAAATCAAAATTCTATGTTGGCATGGACATGAGGACACATGGAAACTCCATATCTTTGGAGTAGCCCATGGTATCTTCAATCATAGAAGATATTTCTGAACATGATAAGAGGATGTTAACACTCTTGCATGCATGGGCCAAATTAAGGAAGTACTCGAAGACAAGGACTTTCCGAGGGGAAGTTGATTTCCATCTGCTTCAATATTTTCTTGACCAAGATCAGTTGCAAAAGAGGTAGCAAAAGGAAGATTATAATGCTCCAACATGTGATTTTGACATCAAGTATGTCAAAGAGGAGAGTCATGATATGACTGGGGCTTCATTTTAGACCTCTACAGTGCTGTCATTTTTTGGAAGCCTAGATCCTTCTTGGGATTCCCAACTTATGATAGAATACTCCAAGGACCTTTTCACATGTGAGCTTCTTGATGGTAAGGTAATGGATGGGAGGTATAAGTTAGTTGAGGGAGTCATTTATTTCCATGATCATATTTATTTGGCTAGAGGCTCTGATCTCAAGGAGAAATTACTAAATGCAACCTATGGGATCCTACTTTCCAAACCCATTGGTTTCATTAGAGAATATCATACTATCTTAGATGGATTCATGTGGGAGGGCTTCAAGGAAGAGGTGCACTCTCATATGAAGAATTGCATGGATTATTTGTCAAATAAGGAGGAACACAGCTCTTGGTAAGGGCCATCATTCACACCTCCTTACTCATTAAGTGGTAGAGGGAACTCATCCATGAGTTACCTCACTGATGTAAAACAAGTATATGGAGGAACTTGTCTTTCTTAATATTATGATGTATATCCTATATGATTATATTTTTCTAACACTCATTTGCAGGACATTGCTCCAAGACAAAGCACTATTTATGATGGGTTTCATGGGCCACTCAAGGCCATGAACTATGCTGATGTAGGTCATTCCTTGGAGGATCTTGTAAAGTTATTATATTCTTCATGGTGTGATTCTTTTACACTAACTATGATGCACCTTCTCCAAGAATTCAAGAAGGATGGGGTAGCAAACAAGTGTTGGGGGAGGCACTTGCCATATCCTATTCTATGGAAGTTAAGGGTAAAACTGCACTGGTTGCACATGAGGAAAGATCTTCCTTCTCCTTAATCATACATGGCAGCTAGCATGATTCTAATCATGATTCCATATGTTGGAAATGTTCTTACTCTTGGGAACATGGTTGGAGGAGTGGCACATTGGTGGGATGTGTCCTTGGGGAAAGGAGTTTCCCACTCTTCTTGCACTACATGCTTCAATGGGAGCATGAGATATTATATGGTCACTATGATAGATCACTTGGAGCATGAGATATTATATGGTCACTATGATAGATCACTTGTTTCTTTGTAGGGTGAGCCATATGTTTGTGTGGGACATGCCTCTCATATGTATTGGGGAGGAGTTTCTCTATGGATTTCCAAGCTGGGAGGTGATCCACTTCATTTGGATGATAGCATGGATATGGGAGTCTTTCATGGATGATGAAATTCTCCATGATTGTCATCAATTTGTCTTGAGGAGGCCATGGATCAGCAAGGAGGTTCCCAAATAGACCTTCCATTCCTTCATGATGAGATCCATTGGGTTTACTCACCAAAGGCCAACTTGCACATTGGGGAGGGACCATCGGAAGACAGAACTATTGTAGAAAATATGGAGCAATGGTGGAGACTATTAGATGAGGAGGCCACAAGAGAAGAAGGGGATATTTTGCAGCACTCACCTTATCAGTTGCTTGAGGACAAGCAACATCTTGGAGGGGAGGGCTGTAATATTCACAATTAGCCCAAGCTAATGGGAATATTCTATTTTTTCCTTGTTTTGTTTTTCATTTCATGTTGATGAATAAAATGTAAAGGAGGACATGTAAAAATCCTGAAAATAACAAAATAAATTAGTGCCCAATGTGAACATGGCTAAATCTAGGCCATTTTATAAAACACACTTGAGTGTGAAAGAGGTTGATCACTTGACCAGGTCAACCACGACCATATCTACAGCGCAGTCTAGATGCATTGGACCTCCTTGAGGGAGATCACAATTCTAGATGGACGTTCTACATGTGAAAGGGGCTAAACTAATGAAGTGGTTTAGGGTTTGACAAGACTCCAATGTTATAAAAGGAAGAGGAGGGTAGCATGAAGATGTTGTTGAAGATATTATTTTCTGAAGGTATTGTCTGTTGAGACATCCCTCATTGGGGGTTTTACTGTTTAGGAATCCCATCTCCTTCATTGAGAGGCTCTTGGAGGAGCCTTGTTTGTCTTGTCCACTATCAGGCTTGGGAAAAGCTTCACCTTACACCTACAACACTGATCTTGTTGAGGGTTGGGTTGTCCTTGTGAGTTGCAGCAAGTGGAAATGCTATATCTACTCAAATCTAGATTATTCTAGTGTCTCTTCTTAGTGACTGTGTCTTTTAACCTCCTAGAAGAGTGCATTAGCTGTTGAGCTTCAGATCGAGACATTGGAATCAGGAAAAATCATTCTCAGAGCTTACAGTGTAGTTTCTACTACTGAACTGCATTATTTGCAAGTTTACAGTTGCAGGGTGTTTTGTATGCATTTTGGAGGAGAGATCTCCGGTGTTAGGATTCTTCCTCTCACTGTGGTGATCCATGGATTGGCCATCCAATGCATGTTTGTTTCAGATCTGATTTGTTGTTCTATTATATGATTCAGGAATTTCTGTGATCCAAGAGGATATCAGTGGCCACCCACCTAATTTGTTTGGACTTTCAGCCTCAATTCTTTCGGTTTTTCAGCTTCATAACAGCTTACTATTTTTAGCATGTTTTTGGGTCCTACACACCCGGAGCTGTTTTGGGGACTTAATGATCCAGGTGGATACTGGTGGCCACCCATCGAGTCCATTTGAACCCCCACCATTAGTTCTTTCAGTTTGTAAGTTTCAATACATCTTACTATTTTTAGTATTTTTTCGGGTCCTGAACTTCCGAAGCTGTTTTGAGGCCCTAAACGACGTTTTTTGGGGAAAACAGGGAGCAACATGGTCAAGGGTTGTCAACCATGTTGCTCACTCAAAATTTGTATTCCTTAGATAGATATTTATAATGAGCTATTGAGCACATCAAATGGAGATCAGATGCCAAAGTTACATCCTCGGGAAGTTGAAACACCAATTTACCCAAACGGGGCGCACAGTTTTTAGCGCTTCATCTCCTAGGGTTAGGTTTTTGGACGTTTCAGATTCTACATTGTTTCTGAACAATAAATAGGCCCTCGAACCTCATTGTAACACAATTAAGGGGGTTGGGAGCTGATACATCTCTTCTCATGGATAAGCGCTACCACTGCCCTAGCTCGCTTTTTCTGATCATGTCTATATTGTAACACAGTTTACGGGCTGGTAGCTGACACATCTCTTCTCAGAGATAAGCGTTGCTAGTACCCTAGTTGTTCATTTCCATTATCTCTCATTGTAACAAATTTCAGAGGCTTGTAGTTACCACATCTCTTCTCAGAGATATGCCTACCAGCGCCCTAGCTATTTAATTTCAGTAATTTGATTATAATAAAATGAAGCATTATATACACTGCATCTCTATATTTATGGTTATATCTGTATTTTGTTGCATTCCTGCATCAAATCTAGATCAGTGGTATCAAAGTGGTCTACTCTTTCTCTATTTTTATTTTCATGTCCCCAATGTGCCCAAGGTATAAGGAGTTCAACCTCACAACCCCGATGACCCCCCATGGGGGAAGGAAAGAAAGACGAGGGAGCAGGAGATCCTATTAAAATCTTACTCGAGGAGGCCCTCGAGAAACAAAAGAATGCGATGATGGATAAATTTTCCCAGATCCTTCAACGGTTGTCCACCAGTGGCACATCTACATCCAACACATCCGCCAACAGGTCCGCGACATCCTGGACAAATCCAACACCAAGTTCAGTAGAATTTGCACCCCACCATGGAGGAACTTAACACAATGGAGACCATTGCTTCCTAAGGAGGGAGGAATGATCTAGGTGGATATCGGTGGCCACCCACCTAATCCGTTTGGACTCACAGCATCAATTCTTTCATTTTTTCATCTTTAGAACAACTAACTATTTTTAGCAGGTTTTCGAATCCTACACACCCGGAGCCGTTTTGGGGACTTAATGATCTAGATGGATACTGGTGGCCACCCATCGAGTCCATTTGAACCCCCACCATTAGTTCTTTCAGTTTGTAGGTTTTAGCACAACTTACTATTTTCAGTAGTTTTTCGGGTCTTAAACTTCTGAAGTCGTTTTAAGGCCCTAAACAACGTTTTTTGGGAAAATAAGGAGCAACATGGGTCTATGACCCATGTTGTTCACTCAAAAGTTGTATTCCTCGAAAATATCTCTCTAACGAGCTATTGAACGCGTCAAACAGAGATCGGATGCCAAAGTTACGTCCCCAGGAAGTTGAAACACCAATTTACCCAAACAGGGCCCACAGTTTTTGGCGCTTCATCTCCTAGGGTTAGGTTTTTTGACGTTTCAGATTCTACATTGTTTCTCAACAATAAATAGGCCCTCAAGGCGTTGCTGCAGTGATGGAGGATGGCACCTTCATGGTGCGAGGGAGTTGCTCCATGGATTTGGAGAAATAGAGGGTACTTCCTTTGAGGAAGGAATCGTCCATACATTGGAGTAGATGGAGGCCATTCATGCTTACATTCGCCAAGATTGAGAGATTTTTTTTGGATAAGGGCTTCTCGTGGGAGGCCAACTTCCAAATATCACTACTTCTTTTTTAGCATGAGCAGCTGCATGATGGGCATGGTAGCAAATTGGAGGATGAATTTGGCATGAGGGATGTCAAAGGAAAATGCAACAACATGAGGAGAGCTTCACGTTGCAGATCACCAGTGCTATCTCTTAGGAGGATTGATCCATATTGGAGGCCTTAACTCTTGGTAGAGTACTCCAAGGATCTTGGTGCTTGCATGATTCTTGATGACCTTGATGGATATGATAGGTATATGGTGGACGATGTGGCCATCTATTATTATGGTAGAGTCTTCTTGACTAGAGCTTCAGAGCTCAAGGAGACGCTGCTATATGCAGCACATGAGGACTTCCTTTCCATGCTCTTTGATGCATATCTTTCCTTCGCAAAGGAGTTCATTTGGGAGGGCATCCAACATGATATATTTTAGCATATGGAGAGATGCATAGCCTGGATGGTGATAGTGAGGATGTCACAACCACTTCCCTACTCTTTGGAGGTGGGGGAGAATTTCCATTTGAGCCATTTCAGCTCAAGGTCTCAAGTACATGGTGGAGAAGGTATAATTCCACATTATGTTTTGTACTTCTTTACTTTATATGAGTAGCATGTTGTAGCAAGGAGGATTATCCCTTCTTACATATTGTATGATGATGTACTTGAAGCCATTTGCAACATTTAGATTGGCTATCTTATTGGTGGATTGTGGGGGAAGCCACATGATTTTTGATGTGCACCATTTACACCACTTTGTACCTTCATGTTTCTATATTATAGAATTATTGTGGCAACAAACAAGTGGTTGGGAAAAAACTTGTTATTGTTTTATTTGATGCAGGAAAATGAAGTACTACGCTGGTTCCAGGTGTGGGACCTTGATCCATTTTCCAGTTGTCATGTGACAACTTGTTTCTATTGGTTTTTGCTTCCATGTATTGCTGATATTTTTATGTTCATGGGAGGATTTGTTTGGAGAGTGGGATATCAATTGGATATGCCCATTGGGAGTATGATTCTCCCTACTTTACATGATGCATTTTTCAGGGGAAGTAATGGACAACCCATGATTTCCAAACTACATCTCTTTTCTTCATGTGGGAGGAGCCATTTGAAGAACTTGAGCTTTTGGAGGAGGCACTTCATGGCTTATTTGTTTGGTGGGGTAGCTTGGGCCACTCTTGGAGGTCATGAAATTTCACCCCAAGATCAGCAGTAGCGCCATACTTACCATAAATGGAGAGAGAGACCACTTGGATGGGAGGATCCAATCTCTCCATGCAGCCCCAACACATTTTACGAGCTGGGGGTTGAGGATATTTTTGATGAGCTACCTAGAATGCCTCATTTCATTTGGATGATAGCAGGGGTATGGGAACCACTCACGGGGGATAATATTTCCCATGTTTATCATCACTCCTACCTTGAGGAGGCCACTAGACAGCAAGGAGTTTTCCACTTACACCTTCCACCTTTCTATGATGTGAGCCATGTGGTTTTGCATAATTGGGAGGAGGAAATGAAGGGTAGATTTGTAGCAGATTATTTTGAGCAGTGGTGGGGAATATTGATGAAGAGGCCACAAGAAGAGGAGGGGAGGACTTTTCTCCACTTTACAGTTTCTTGAGTACAAGCAACATTTTGGAGGGGAGGACTGTAATATTCCTAAAATTTAGTCGTCATCTAAATGGAATATTATAGTTGGTTTTATCACTACGTAGGTGAATAAATGGGTAGGGAGGCCCATTAGCCTCTTTACAAGGAATAATAACACTCCTAATGTGAAAGGAGGAAGAATAAGCAGTTGGATTGAGCACCTTTGGGTGTGAACAGGGATTGGATCATGTTGATTCAGTCAACTTTGAAAAATTTAACAACACTGTCTACATACATTGAATCTCCTTAATGAACAACGTAGTTTGAGTGGAGGACAACTTGCATGAGCTTGGTGGAAAATATGGATGGAAACCAATGTGAAGAGGTTCACTTACTATATATGGAGAGGATGGGAGCCTTTTTTATTCATGTTTAAGATTATTATTTTAACATTGGTCTGTTTAGACTTGGATTCCTCTTGCTATTTAGCAAGGTTGCAGTGCTCTTTAGCACAGGGTGTTCCCAAGTGGGAATCCCACCTCTTCCCTTGAGAGGCCTCTTGGGAGAGAATTGTACTAAATTCTTCCACATCCAGGCTTGAGGCCAAGCATCAGTCTTCAGTCACATCATTATTTTTGTAGAGTGTAGTGTTGTGTTGCAGGGTGTTGTAGTGGATGATCCATAACCCCACTTTCGGGTTTGTTTCTTAGTAGAGGGGGCCTTCCTTCTCTTGAGAGATCACCTAGGAAGATTTATGAGCTAATTTCACATCTTGGAACTTGGCCGAAGTACTCCTCATATCCTACAATGTAGTCTCTTGCAGGAATTGCATCATTTTTCATAGAGCTCCAACAGCAAGGTTCAAGCCCTTGATTTTGAGCTAGTTTCTTAGGGAAAGGGCCATCCCTTCTCCCAGAAAGCTAGATGAAGGGATTCTCATAACTATATTGTATTATTCAGCCTCATGTATCTAATTTTGTAGTAATACTTTGTTATTTTAGAGTTGAGTATTCAGATCTACTCTTTTTGTACTTATTCTCTCAAGAAACCCTTGCCTGGTTATTTCTATAATACATTAAAGAGGCAAGATATTTGTTTTCTTAGCATATTTTCCAATTAAAATCTAGATTTATGATTCCAAATTATAATTTTGTAGAAACCTTGATATAATAATGCTATCATGTGCTTCATAAATTATGCATAGCTTAAGTCATGGGGTTTGGGTGTTTTTAAGATGATTTGAGGCTGCAAGATCTATTTAACCTATCAAAAGAGATTTGTTTCAGGTCCTATTTTGTATGTGAGGGCCTTAATACATATGATAAGTGATCCAGCCATTATTTTCCCCTATTATAACTTAATCTACTTGAAATAACTTTTTTGGGGCCAATATTGCTGCTTTGCCCCACTTGGAGACATTGTATGAAGACATAGTTTTGCTGCTATAATTATAATATGATGGCTATGTGTTCCATGCACTTTTTATGAGTTTATTTATTTTTGTAACTAAAATTTTGGAATATTATAAGATATTCCCAGTATTATTGATTTTTTGTATTTTGGGATATTACATTTTGATTGTTGTAGGCTTTTTTTTCTCAGCTGTTTTTTCATTTTCTTGTCAGTGCAGTTTATGGCCTTAGGTTTTCTAAGTGCCTTTGCTCATTGATCCTTCTGATTGGAAATCAAGTATTTTTATTATTGCGAGTCTCATCCCCTGATTGATTATGTTCTGTCTCTCTTGATCCTTTGAGTGTTTGGATGGGTTGAATGGTCATTTTGTTTTTCGTTTGATTCTTCTTCTTGCCACTCCGAGAATAGATCACATTTCCCATTTGGGTCGTTTTGAAAGATTTTTCTTGGTTTGGAAGAGTGCATCACTGGTTTGAGTGCATTTTTTCTTTGTTTTGTTTTGATTGAGTCATTCAGTTTAGATCTCTACATTCGCAATACTCAAGCTAGTGTTTGCTTTGTTTTTTTTTTATGTCATTCATGCATTGTGTGCTTCATTTTCTTGAAAAATAAAAAAAATTGAATTTTTTCATTTGCATCGAAAATGAAAAGTTCTTTTGGATAATTAGCATTGATGGGACTATATATCGAGGAAAATTAAATTAAATAAATTAGGCTATAGAATACCCACTTGTAGGGGAAAACATGAAAGGAGCCGAGAGAGCGGAGGATCTGAATAGCGGCGGCCATGACAATCAGCTCCAGCTCTATGACTGTCCACATTCGTTGCAGGAATCTGTTTCTGTCTCCAACGCATCACCGTCGGTTCGATCTGAGTTTGCTGGATTGCGGCGCCTGGATTCCTTGTTTGATAAGGGTACCAGGCTCTACTTTTTTGCCCAAGAGCAGAGGAATGTTCAAGCCGCTGGCAATGGCTATCGCGGAGTAGTCACTATGGCGGGAACTGGCAAGATGGAGGCGCGCAAGAAGCAGACTTGCATGGCTATGAATCAATCCGATCTGTCTCTCCATGGCGGCAAAGAAGCTGAGAAGGATCGGATCCAGGGTCTTTACAATGAAGGCAAAGAGATCAGCGCAGTTTGGGGAAGCAAGCTCATCGGAAATTACAAGAAAATACAAGGGCCTATGAACATGGGAGTCGCTGGCGACGGATCTGGTTGCAACATCAGATCTGGGCTTTTGGGACGTTGCCCTGTCCATTCCCAGCAACCAGCAATCAAATCACACAGGCAACAGGTAACATCAACCAGCTTTCATATTTTTATTAAACCCCCTGTGGGGAAATCTAGTCTAGTATGGGTACATGCAGAAAGCACCATTCTGCAGTTGAAACAGCAAATCTGGGCATTGATGGGATACCCTGTTCAGATCCAACACTTGGTCAGTGGGAGATGCTCCCTTCAGGACAACAGAACCCTGAAGAACTATGATATCAGCCCGGAAACAACCATTGCTCTAAATCTTAGGCTGAGAGGGGGTGCTGTGCCCCAGGGACATCCAAGCTCCACAGGAGGAGATAAAGGGAAAAGGACAACATCTCAGCAACAACCCAATGGAGGCCTCTCTTATAAAAACATCTTACAGAGTAACAAAGATGCAGGTTCCTCTCCAGAACAAGGCGGGCATACACCTAGGCCATATATAGTAGATCAGCTTGGGCAAACCCCAGCCCTCAATATTGACTCTACAGGATTAGATGATTACGTTAAGTCATTTGAAACACAGGCACTAATCTGTCGTTTTAACTATTTTTGGCCAAAGCCTATGGATCTATTTCACTGGATCTACACCCATTGGACCATGGAATGTGATATACATCTGTGCTCCAAGGGGTTTTTCATTGTAAAGTTTGCATCTACGGAAGCCAGAGATACAGTCATCAGTGCAGGGCCTTGGTTTTGGGGAACAAAGAGTATTTTTATGACCCCATGGTTTCCAGATTTTGACCCAAACACAATGACTGTCTCCAGAATGCCGGTATGGGTCCGCCTATATAACCTTCCTCTTCACTTTTGGAGTGAACGAGTCTTGGAAGGAATTGGGAACAGCATAGGGAAATACATCAAAACAGATCTGGAGAGGATCGATGAGAGGATATACACCTTTTCACGCATTTGCGTGGAAGTTGACCTAAGTAAAGGACTGCCGGAAAATATAAAGTTGGTATACAAGCAACAGAACTGGCTGCAAGGACTAGACTACGAAAACAATGCTTTCAGATGCAGAATTTGTAGGCTGACAGGACACTTGCAAAGAACATGTCCAAAAGCCAAGAAAGCAAACAATAAAAAGAAACAGAAAGGGAAGCAGAGAAAAGGGTGGCAATACCCCCCTCCTGACTCAGAGGAAGATGAATCAGAAGCAGAGGAGGAAGTTACTCCCATAGAGAAGACTAAGCCTTCCCAAGGAAAAGAGACCCAAAAGGAAAACATATCAGCCAACAAGGCTTCACATTTCCATTCAAATCAGGCAGAGAAGACTAGCGAGGACTTGAGTATTGGAGGGATCAAATGGCATCACCCCTCAGATACTTCAGACTCAGATAAGGATACAGGTTCCCAGAAAGCAGAACAACAGTTAGTCCTAGCAACAATTGAGCCCTCCCAGGGAGAGTGGCGTAAGGTCGAGAAGAAGAAGGGGAGGAAAACATGAGGTGTGAGTCTTTTACTCACTCTCTGGAACCAGTTTCTTCTGTCCCTTCCTCCCTTCCCTTCTCTTTTTCTTTTTTCTTTCATTCTTTCTGAATGCACAGTAGCCCTGCTACGTTGCATTGTGTGCAAAAGCACATGAGCCCAATGGGAAATTTCTGAAAATGCTTCAATGCATATGCTATGTGTAACTTTTCATTTTTATAAATAAAAGGTTACCGATTTTTTCTGTGGAAAAAAATCATAATTAGCATTTGATAGTCCCTAAGGAAAAAAGGTTTTCATTTTCATTTGATTGCATTAGATGCATTAGTGGACTTCTTTGTATGATTTCATGGTTTTCTATTGTTTGAAAGATCTCTATCCTTCCCATAATTAGCATTAATTGAATGGGAAATTTTTTTCTTTTGCATATAGATTGCATTTAGGAAATTTGAGATCCGAATTCGGTAGGGCCTTGAAATTGAAACATAGTTCAAGATAAACCTTAAAATTCATTTAATTAACCTAAGGAAGCAATGGAACCTAACACAAACATTTTAGTGGTGTAGGCTAGAGACGCATTACGACGTCTTTAAACCTAGTAGCTATCACTCGCCATCTGGCTTTACATAGCACTAGTGGACACTTGTGCTCCCCATATCGTCAAGTATATAAAGGGAGACCCTTATAGGTTCAAATCCTTTTATTCATAGGAAGCTGAGTCTCCCACCATGTAACCATGATACACCAAACACAACATTCAAGGAGACTACCTACATTTAGGTTAAGTCCTTTATCATTTATCTTTCATTTGATCATAAAGGTGTATATGGAAGTTCACAGAAACTTGGTACGGCCTCTTACTTAGATTACCTGTGTAGTAATTTTGATCTTTTCATGACTCCTTAAAAAGGGAAGAGATCATCGAGAACTTTTACTTTTATGCTCGTTTAAAATTGAAAGTGACTAGAGTCATATTTTGTCTATTTCTTGGCTCTTAAAACATGAAACAAAAAATTTTGGTTTCAGTGTCGTGAAATTAATTACCCATGATTACACATTCATTAAAATTTTGTTACTTGGCTTGTTTTTGTTTTTCCTTAGACTTTGATCTTGGAGCCTTTGATTGGCTATCTCATTTTTTTCTTCCTGTGTTGAAATATTATCACAGTGGCAAAACCATGAGTTTTGTTGTCCACACTACCTCCTAGTGGTAGTTCTTTTCCTGACGTTTCTTTTGAAACCCCTCAATCCACTAGGTCTACCGAGTTTTTGCAACCTATTCTCCTGACTGTCTTGCCTCTTGTTACCTAATCTCCCCCTGAAGAGTCCATTGAGTTCAACTAGCCTCCTCTGGGTGCTTGGTATGGTTTTGGGGACAAGGGGGAATTCCATCATCTTACTTTGGGATCACCCTTTTTAGCTGCTATTGTACCTCTTATTCCCCATAGTATTTTTGAAGATTTTACGATGTCGTCAGAGATGGATTCATCAAGTCCTATTAGCAGTGAAGGAATGCGTGTTTCTACAGGATAATATCAAATTTTTTCGAAAGAACTCCCACGTGTTTCTACTCAGTCTTCCCCACCATAGATGTCACTTCCACCTGGGTATAGGTCCATGGATCAGATTCTTTCCAGTGTTGCGTCCATAGCACAATCCAATACATCTACTTCATTAAGGAGTTCAATCATTCCTTTGTTAGGACTGTCACCTTCAACACCTAGCTCATCAGTGACAATTACGTTTGTCCCAGTCTAACCTACTGTTTGTGTGGCTTCGTCTACGCCAGTTGTTATGACTCAGTTGTCAGGATATTTTCACATTCGCAGGTCTTTCTTTCTCAATCCCACATGGCCTTTCAATTATGTTCTGAGCAAATCACAAGGTTGCGCTCCGAAGGCTACACCTACTAGTGCGGCTACGACTACCCCTATAGTTTCTACCTATACTTTTGATGAGCACATGTTGGACATTCACCAATGATATGCTCCTTCTCCGGATGCTCACTCTTCAGAGGTCGCGTCTAGTAGTGCAGCTTCGATGCCCCTATGATTCTTGGCAGCCTTACTTTTGAAGAGTATCTGTTGGTTGTTCAACAAGAGAACTCTCAGGGTTCTCAACAGCCCCAAGTTCGTGTGATTCCTTCACATCACTATGATGTCCACAGTAACCTTGTTTATTTCCCCCCTATCGATCCTATTCAGACTATCTATTTTCCTCTGTAAAATACTTATCAGACCATTTCTCATCTTGGAAGAACCTTACTGGTACAACCCTCTGGCTTGCAAGGACAAACCTTACAGGAACAACCTTTAGCTCAGCACGGATACACCTTTAGTCAACAGGGACAACCTTATCGTCCACAAGGCCAGCCTTTACAAGGTCAACCTTTGGTCCAACTAGGACAAACCTACGGTCCTTCTAGTCAACCTCAGAATCAACCAAGACTGTCTTATATTCCTGGAGGGAAAATATATCGACCACAGGGAAAACCTTTTGCACAACAACAGTAGCCACACGTTCAGTATGGCCAAAAATTTGTTCAACAAGGAAAACAATACGGTCCTGCTTCAGGTCAACATGGTTATTAGGGGCAACCTATTCCATCACAACCATCCAGCCAACCTCTTCCACAAGGGCAACCCGGTGGCCCTCAGTATCTGGGTCAAATTTCTCCATAGCAGTAGCCCACCACTACCACAGCCACGATGACAGTGTTGGAATCCATGTAGGTTGATCTACCATGTCCTTTTCATTTAGTAATTAGGAACCTAAACTCTAGCTTGTTCCTTTATTACTAGACCCACTCTAGGGCTAGAGGGATCGTCTCTCTCTGCAGAGAGGATTTACATAATTAAAAAATTGGTGAATCCACTGGGGATATTATTATTGGTTCTTTGTCTCAGACTTCTCGAAAGTCTTCTCCTTCAAACCCTAGCAAGAAAAATTCTTCTCCTTCAAAATACGGTAGATAAAGTAGCCCACCCAGCCTCTGCAGCTAATTCAACCTACTGAACCAGCTCAGTAGTCAGTTTAACCTTCTCAAAAACCTATTCAATTTATTCAACAGCCTGTTCAACCTACTCAACATTCGGTTCAACCTATTTATTTGACTCAGCAGGGTCCTCCTGCTCAAAAATGTCCACCTCCTCAGCAACTCGCTCAACTTGCTCAGAAGGGTCCACCTGATGAACCCCAAGGTGCTTATTACCCTCAAGGTCAATATCAGCCAGTATATAGTGTGCCCCAAAGTTTCACTTATTACCCTCAAAATCAACCTCCGTTGGTGTATAATCAACCTCAAGGCCATGCTTACATTCTGCAACGGAATCCATACATTGCTTAGCAAGGACCTCAATGATATACTCAGAATTAGTCTCTTGGTCCTCACCCCAGTATCAATACAATTATCAGGCTTATAACCCCTATGGTAAGAATCCTCAATTACCATTCCTCGCTATGTTGGAACTACCAGATGTGTCAAATTTAATGAACAATCCAATTATTCATAACCCGTATTGGCCTCCAATTCTGACTAAGATTCCTGGTGATTGTCCTAAGTTTGATGGCAAGTCCAGAGAATACCCCCAAGTACATGTTATGACTTGCCACTTGTGGTGTTCCTATAACTCTTGGGTTGAAAATTTCATCTGACTCCGTCTTTTCTAATGGAATCTTAATGGTGCCTCTGCAAAGTGGTACATTGAGTTGTCGCGTGGCATCTTTCAAGAATTAAACTCTTTAGCCATGGCTTTCCTTACACATTTTCAGTTACCGGTTCTCCATGAGACTAGGACACACCTCCTCACTTCATTGAAACATGACCAAGCTACTCATATCTCAGATCATATTCGTGAATGGAGGTGTCGTCCTCGCTTGATCAAGTTTGATATTCATGATTAACTTCTGACTATTTGGTTCACCACCTTAGTTTCTCAATCAGATCGTGAAATACATAGCTATGGGGGCATGTGTGATCGAGGAACAAGCCATTTCTCGTGCCCAGTACCTTGATCTTGTGTACTCTTAATCCGACACATTGTATGATATCTTCCCTGATGCTCCCAGACCTAGAACTTCTAAAGAGCCAACAACCCCATCCGCCGATGACATTGTTGGTTCTCTATCTCGGACTTCTCGGAAGTCTTCTCCTTCAAACTCTGGGAAGAAAAAGTCTAATCTTTCCAATGATGCTCCTTCTCAGCCCACCCCGAATTTTGGTAAAACTATGGAAAATAATGTCATTCAGAACAATCAAGTGGATAAAGCTTCCAAGGGAAAAAACAAGGATAAAGGTAAGGCCCGAAACAGGATTCTCAAAAACCTCGTGCTCATGATGTTTCACAGCGCAAGCTAAAGTACCCTTGTTTTATCTATGATAAAGAGAACTATACTAAAGACTATCCTTGACGGTCCAAAGTGAGAATATTTGTCAAAGGAAATGAGGGAACTATGGCCATTCTTAAAAAACCTTTTCCATCACAAAAGACCCATATGGTAGAGCAACCTTAGTCCTTTGCCTCATTTGGCTCTTAGGTGTTCATGATGAATGGTTCTACATCCATTTCTATTGCTACTTGATCGAAAGATTATACAAGATCATGACAGGCATCTTAGAAGGATATTTTTGATGGTCCTCCTCCTCCACCTGCTTCTGTCCCTCTTCAGATTGAAAGGCATAGTACTGAACCCATTGTATGGCCACCTTCAAAAGGTGTACTATGCAATTCTTCTTACAATCCAAACGCCCGAACCGCTTAACATTATAACATTATTGAGGATTTGGATTAGGCGCCATCTTCCATGTCTGTATTAGAAGTACTTCAGAGTTCTCTGTCTCAACAGAAATAATTTTTATCTGTGATTAGTGGGGTTGATCCTGTTGATACCAGCTTTCTTGCTTTCGATTTAGAGAATTTCGTTCCACAACTTCTGCATCAAATTGCACTTATCATACAAGTTATCATTAATGGTTTCGATATCCATCGAGCAGTTGTGGACGAGGGTGTGTCTACATGTGTCATGTCATCTTCTTGGTGGAAATCCATTGGTTCTCTAGCCCTGAATTCATTTCCAAATTCCCTTGAAGCATTTTATGGAAGGGAATCTAATCCTTTAGGTTTTCTCGCTATTTTACCGATTACCTTGAAAGGGAAGACACATTAGGGTAATTTTGAGGTCTAAAATAGGCCTCGTAAGGAAAATGTACAATCAAAATTCACTTTATGAGAACCAATCACATTTTAGGGGATGACATCATCCCTAATGGTTGAGGTGGAATTGCTTGAGTTAAAGGTACTTACTTGTCACATTCTCAATGGTGGATAAAAATCATGGTTATCCAAGGTAGTGCTATAAGTACTTTTAAAGTCATAAAATAAAGTACTCATAATAAGTGTCATTTCACACTTTTTGAATAAAATATTGTTATTGTCATTTCATATTTTTTGAAAGAAACAATGCATATCTCTACACGATCTTCATGTATTTACACACTTTTCAATAAATATTATATTAGTATATTTTCAAATATTTATTTATAAATCAAATCAATTCAATATGTAATATAAAATTCATACATAAAACAATATATTATATTATATTATTTTTATGTAGTATATTAATTACATGTCATTATATAAATTAAATAATATAAATTTTAATTAATAGTATATTCTATAATTAAGAATTTATGAATTTATGAATTTATATTTATATTTTATTTTAAGTTATTTAAGTACAAAGGACAAATGCATTAGTTGTACAATGATATTGATTTTTTCTTGAAAATCCCATTCTTATTTATAGTCACGTCAATAAAAAAAAATTATTAATTTTATTTTAGTACAACTTTTGAATTGAATTTAACCATGGTTACATGGATTTTGGTGCAAAAAGTGAATTGCAAATTCATAAATATTATTTTATTGTTTTAGATATTATTTTATTATTTTCTTAGGAGGCCCATTTTAGACCTCAAAATTCCCCTAATGGTTAATGTTAAGGTAGAAGTAGTTGATGCCAAGCTCAATTACAATCTTCTCCTCGATCGCAGTTGGACTCACGCCATGTTGTGCGTTCCATCTACTCTCTTTCGTGTCCTGAAATTTATGCATGAAGGAAATATTGTTACTGTTGATCAATTTTCATTCTTCAATTCTTGTTCCGAGAACAACATTCCATATGTGGATCATATTCCTACTCTCTACGAGAGTGTAGCGCCGAGTATTTTCAAAGATCCTGCCCGCATGGGTATTTTCCCCTTCCTCCACCAAACACTATTAAGATAAATATGATCTCTCAGTATGAAGACCCATGGATCATCCCTTAGCCTGAACAGATCGATTCTTTCATAAATTCGATGCCGTTGATTCCGATCGAGATTGACTATTGTGAACTTATTGCAGCTTCAAAAACTCTATCTTCTGATAATGCTCCTTTAAGCATGTCTCTTGACACTTATTCTCAGTCACCTTGGCTCAACGATTCAGATTCGCCTGATCTCTTGAAAGAGATATTTCTCTCTAATGAATCCATCATGGAAACTATGTCTCTCAAGGATCTACTGTGGGACAATAATCATCATCATTCCTCATTCATTGTTGGCCTCGGGGCCACGTCTATGTGTCCTGAGTGATTTTCATCTCAGGTTCCTTATCCTCTGCCTCAAATTCCTATTCTAACAGAAGAATTTTTTACGGAAGGTAACTTGAGAAATATGACACAAAAGCTACCTATCGACATTTCCGTGAAACCAGGAATTGTCGAGAACATCCATATCAGGGTCACTTGTTCTTGAGATGAAGTTCAGGTTTACACTATTCTTTTCCGTGAGTCCTGTGACGTCTTTGCATGGTCCAACGAAGAAATGCGCTACGTTGATCCTAGTATAGTGGTGCATGAAATTCCAACCTACACTGGGTCAAAGCTTGTTCGCTAGCATCTTCGACCTATGCACCATAGAAAGGCTTCCACCATTAAGGGTCCTCTCCTCTGTTGCGTCCTCCGAACCACCATCGTGATTTTTCCCTCTACTTAGCCGCTGATTTTTGTACGATTACCATGGTTCTGGTACAGGACGATGATGATGGTGATGAACATGTAATATACTACTAGTCTCGTAACCTTCTCGATCCTGTGACATGCTACACACATGTCGAGAAGTTAGTGCTGGCTGCGGTTCAAGTAGTTCAATATTTTCGTCATTATATTCTTTTACGTACAATGAATGTGATTTTTGACTGCAACCCTGTCACCTATATATTATCTCACCAATTTCTGTGGGCAAGTAGTCGAAGTGGATTGTTAAAATCCTAGGGTTTGATTTGGAATTTACTACTACCAAGTCGAAGAAATCGTTAGTCTTTGCCAATTTGATATGCTCCCTCCCCTCTGGTTCTGTTCCGTCTGGTTCTGAGAAATGAATTCTAGATGATACACGTTTTCTAATTAGCACCCTCGATCCTTGGTATGGTGATATCATCATATATCTCTAGACTTATACCTTCAAATTTGAGTTGACAAAGGATGCTCACTGATGTATCCGTCATCAATCACAACCCTATCATATAGTCGGAGATACTCTCTACTACATCGGAGTAGATTCCAATCTCCATCGGTGTTTGACTCTCAAGGAAGATGAGAAAGCTCTGAATGATTGTCACGGTGGTGCCTATGGTGGTCACATATCTGGTTAATCCACTGCACAAAATATTCTTCCTCCTGTGTATTCTGGCCCTCCATCTTCAAGGACTGCATTATCACAGTTCGTAAATGTGATGATTTCTAGATCTATCAGTACAAGATGCACGCACTGCCTGTGCCTCTCCACCCTGTCATTACCATTGGTCCCTTTGCGAAGTGGGGCATCAATTTTATGACGTGTAACCCTCACTCAGGTGGGGGGCATGCTTATATTATCATAGCCATTGACCTCTTCACCAATTCGGCCAAAGCAATGCCTACAGTTGCCGCTGACGGTAAGACAGCGGCTCAATTCACATTAAATCACATCATTTATAAGTTTGGTGTTCCTCAAGGCCATCGTTACCAATCATGGTTCCAATTTTTGGCATTATATGGTGGCGGAGTTGGCTTCTAAGTTGGGTCGCATGTCACGGCAGCTCAACGCCATACTATCTCGTTGAGGTTCCCTGTGTTTTGGCCGGATTGGAAAAACCAAAATACAAGACAACATCAAACCACTTTGGGATCCTAGGATCTAGCCCTCCTAGATCCAGAGAGGGATCTCTCTATAAATGTAAAGAATGATATATCTTTAAGGTCAGTTTAAGGTCTTAGGCTAGGTATGAAGCACGGGGGGTTTGGTTTTTTTTGTTTGGTTGGAGATCATTAACCGAGAGGTTATGTGAAGTGAAGAAAGAAATAAGTAGAATGATGTTTCGGCATGGGAAGATAGGTTAAGGAAAGCATCATTCAATTGGGCTATGATTCATAAAAGGGTTTACCGGCATAACAACTATCCAAGGGTTTCCATAGGGAAAGTTATCTATACCAAAGGATATTTTTTAAGTTGAGTTTGTGGTATGAAACATTAAGAAGTGAGGTGAAAGAAAGAAACCAAAGTGCAGCCTAAGATTAGGTAAGGACTTTTAACCTATCTCGCTTTTGACATACTTTCAAAGGAAATTGTCAATAAAGACACAAAGGGTAGATTAAGATTAAATAAGGACTTTTAACCTAACCTGCTTTCAACATAATCTCAAGGGAAACAATCCGAGTATTCCTCATAACCACTTTTAGATAGTAGAAAACATTTAATATTAAACACAGAGCAAGGCCTAAGATCGAGAAAAACTTTTTAACCTTCTTTCACTTTTGACACTAACTCGAGGGAAACTTTCAAGACAAGTTGTTGGAGAAGTAACTAGAGGACGAGGTCTAACCATAGAATTCCTTAGTTCAATATTTTACTTAGCATGAAATGAAAAATATCATTTAAGAACAATGTTTCAAGTTCTACTCGACAAGACATGGGCTTACCAACACTCCTTGATCGGTTATACTCTATAAAATTATCCTTAAAATGCACAATCGAGAGGAAAACATAAAAAATAAATATTAACGAGTGAGACTTAGGGTACTTCCAACAGTATATCCTAGTCTATGCTTGCTATTCTTTATCGAGAGAATAATGGACAATATGAAAAACATGAAAGGAAGACAATTACGATAAGGAGAACATCACTAATAATATAGACCCAGGATCTCGTGAATCTGCTTGTTTAATTGATGTGCAACACTAGTCACATACTTTGAGTCTAGTGGATTTTTACGAGTAAAAAACACTTCTCTTCCCACCTACTATAATACAAAATACTCGGCTACTTCTCCCTCCATAACGAGTTCAAATAGTCAATAAATTCCCAACCCTTTACAATGAATCTTCAATGAGTACTTATAGGTGAATTAGGAGGTCGAGTAGTAGATATGAACTTAAATGATTCATTAAGATAGAGGGGAGGAATTCCCAACTCGCATAATGGCTTTGCATTAACTATTGGTACCCTTTAGGTTTGGTTTAGAAGTCTTGGTCAGCTTGACAATAACTTCAAGTATGTTTCTTTGAAGTACTCTCTGGATGTTGGTACTCTGTTTTGTCTTCCGAGATAAGTAAGGTGGATAGTTTGGCTTACGGGTCTTCCATGCCTTTATAACTACTATCTCGACGGTTTTAGGAATTTTTTATTGTAATAACCGCCAAGATGCTTGGTGGAGTGTAGAATAGGTCGTGTGAGTTGTTCCTTCCTTTGGAGAAAGAATTCTCTCGCTGATTTTTTCATGTTTTTAAATGCCTCGAACACCGATCCGACTTTGATAGTGTTTTTTCGAGGCTTCATTAAGCCTCCTTGATCATATTTGGGTCTTTATCTGTGTCCTTTATCCTTCTAAACATTGGATATAAGCATTAAGTCTTCAATATTATGCATTGATCCTTTAATCTCTTTACGATACACTTTAAACTTCGTTGACTCTGTGTTTGTGAATATATAGGTTATAGGGGTCTTTGGAGGGTTTATGTTAGGGTCAATAACCCTGGTCTTCGATGAAACATGCTATTAAATCCTCTCGGTGATTTCTTCCTCGGACAATCTTCAACTGCTCGTGATAGTCTTTTCTGCACTATATGTCACCCAACTGTGACTACGGGGACTGTATGAATTCATCACCCTTTGAACCCTCCAAAATAGGATAAACACATTATAAAAAACTCACGGGAGTGGGAATGACTACTTCGAGAGGCTCGTGAGGGTGGAGGAGCGGTTAGGAATAATGTGGATGCAGCGGCTGAAGGGTCAGAATCATGGTGGAAGGCGAAACCAGGTTTAAAATTTCAAATTGGCACAAAATTGGACAACGGGTGGTTTTTGGGAAAACCATTAATGGTTTTCAGTGCAACATTCGAGTCAGGGGCGAGGGGGGGTAGGTGGTATTAACTTTTGGAGCGTGATTCCATTCATCGCTCGACATGTGGAAAATGAAAAATCGCTTTTATCGCGCGGAAGTAGCACATTGCGGTGAAGGGGAAAAAAATTACGCGATATGGATCGTTGGCCATTGGATGATCGTTGGGAGATCGGGACGGTGCGGGTAGAATGCGATGAATGGAAAGATGCGGGGGTTAAAAGATGAGTGGGGTCCATGATGACGTCGGTTGCTTTTGTCGCATAGTGGATGGGTGTTGGCTTTATCCAGTTACGTTTCACGATCGTCGGATCTCTAGAATGAACGGTCGATATCTAAAGAAAAGGTGGAGATTTGGAATGGGTAGAAGGGATGGGAAATGAATGGGCAAAGAATGGGTGCTCGATGGCCGTTGATCTCTACTGGGATCAACGAGTCCACATCTATTTTAAAATTTAAATGTTAGGGGATGGGAAACTAAAGAAAAAATAAAGGTTTTGGCATGGATGCTAATGTATTTTAAGCACCCTATTGTGGGGATTAGGTTATATGAGATAGGGGGGGCTAAAGGATATAAGCCCTTGGGGGCGTAATAACTTATAAGGTAAAAAGATTATTTTTTTAAGGCCTAAAACAAGGATTTTAAGGCCAAATGAAGGTTTCAATAGGATAAAAAAAAGGATTTTTAAACCAAATAAAGGGAAATATAAGCTTTAAAAGGGGTTTAGGATGATTTAGAGATTAAAATGAAGGTTTATAGGGGAATTTTGTGAAGGGGATAAGGGGTGAAAAACATAATTCTTTGTGAGTGAAAAGAGAAGTGAGATGATGGAAAATGGAGTCTCATGAACGGCTTTTTTCCTTTGGTAAACAACAAGGGTTCATTAATGGAAACAATAGTGAAGATTCTCTAAAGGATGGAAGACACATGAAGGCTTCAAGAATGATAGTTTTTCAAGGGAATTTATCACTTGAAGACTTGATGACAAATTTAGCCACCTGTTTGCTTTGAAAAATTATTATAGGTGGCTAACATTGGCTCCACATGGGGATGGCATCTTCTTGAAGGTGTCAAGAATATCGAGATATAATATTTGGAAGTAGGCTAGAGCACTGGTACTTTGACCATAATTTCCTTCTTTGATCGAGTTTCTACATAAGTGGAAAGCATTATATCGAGCAACAATACTTTCCCAAACAACTACCTACTCGTCATACTATCCTAACATTTTTTCTCCAAGGTGCACTTAGACTTGCAGACCTTCCTCATCATTATTTTTTTATTGAAAGAAAAATATAATCTAATTCTACCCTTATTCCTCCATGAGACCCGGATTAAATAGTTGGACCCATAAGCTTCTCTACCTAAACTAGTATCTGCCGAGATTAAAACTGTACGACGGGGTTTCATTCTCTACATTCTAAAACAGAAATTTAAATACGGAAAGACCAAGATTAGACTGTCTAATTTTTCTATGGGTCCATGGCATAAAGACAAGCTGCACATGGACTGAAATTCTACGAGACATTAAAAACAAAATTTGAAGGCTTGAAATTATGAAAATTTAGAGCATCCTTTTCTTCTTCTTATGACTTAGATTTTGAGCTTTTTTAGAGTCGCCTTTCTTTCTTCATTCCAGCTCCGATTTTGATCCTCGTTCGAGTTGTTTTCTTCTTCTTTGTTGGTTCAAGTTTTGAGAATGTTATAACTCAACCTTCCCCTTTCTCTGCAGCTCGGGGTTTTGATTTAATTTGAGCCATTCTTTTTTAGAACTTTCATAGGTTCAAGATTTGAGCTTGTCTTAACCTTTCTTTTCTAATGTTTTTGTATTTTTTTGAATTTTTATTCAAAGTAAAATAAAAAAAACTAACTAAATTCTCATAGGCTAAGCTTTATTGAGATTCCTACCTACCTTGTTGTAACTTGAGATATTGACATGTCTAGGCGACAAACTCTCTTTTCCAATACATCCAGATCAATTAGATGATCCCATGAGCTGGTTTCATGCTCATCTATTTGAGCATGTTGGACGAGTAGGGCCACTCCCATTCTCTTTTTTTTAACATTAGCCTCTAAAATGTTTCTTGTTGTCTACAACAAGTTGCTCTTGATGGCCTTTGATCCTTCTCTAAATTTACGCAGGGAAATGAGCATAAGGATCTTGAAATAATACCTGGTTGTGAGTATTTGACAAGTAGGTTTCAACCATAATTACTTCCTCTTCCATTTGGATCAAGGAAAAGATTCTTTTGAGAGAGAAAACTCTTCCTCATCTTCATTATTTTCTAAACTAGAGGACTCATAATATCTTGTAGTGTTGTCCTCTTGTATCTTTGTGAAAATATCAATGTATTCTTGAGCAGGGGGTCTATTCACTTGCTTCCTTTTCTTCAAGAGAAGGCTCCTTGGTTTCAACTCTGCTCAAAAAATTCTTCATTGTTTTTCCTCTTCACCCTTTGAGATGAGAGGCTACCGATTTCCAAATGCATGAAAAATATTACCGATGATTTGAGATAAAGTGGAGTGAAGATTCAATGAATCTTCACCTACTACTAGACTTTCATAACTTTCCTCATCGGTATCATAAATAGCTTTGCATGGGCTCATTACTTTCTTGAAGTTGATGGAACTGATATTCCTTCCACAAATCTACTAATGATGACCCCTGCGGGATCAACTTCGTTTGGAGAACATCATCATCAAATATATCAAAATTAGGAAAAATCATTAAAGTAAGTAATGCTACCGATCAAACATACTCGGATTATCAACAGATCTTTCTTCATTCTGATTTACGGGGGGAGCTTTCTAAATCTGTACAACTCGGTAGATGAATGGGCAAGAGTGTATGTTTTATAAAAGATTTCGGAGAGTCGGTTTGCTTGGTTATAATTTGGTCAATTTCTTCTTCATCGTCAAAGGAAGGATTTCTTTTTCGAGCATGGACAAAAGAACAACATTCCTCTTTCTCTTGTGTTAACTAGTTTCGAAGGTTGGATGTCTTCTTGAGCCTCTTCTAGGGGATCCTCATTTGTGCTTGCGGGGAGACCTTGAGGATTTTCTAATGTTTCTTGATCTTCTTATGTTTCAAACAACTCCTCGTGATTACTATGACACTTAGTTTGGATACAAGGCTCATGAATTTTTTTTTCCTACCTTATCATGATGCCACTCTTCTTGTGTAATCTAAAATGGGTTATAATCTAGAGGGGGAGTTCCTATATGTGTTGGTTCTCCTTCCACATCGGATTCTGCATTTTCTAAGTGGCTACTTGTTTCCTCAAAGAAGCTGCTCATTATAAGTATTTGTAATTTGGTCATGAAGTTATCTTAATAGCATAGTACAAGATATAGGTAGGCAATCAAAAATTTCTTGACAACCTTCCTAATCATCTTGTATAAAGTCTTGGTCATCATACATGTCTTGCTCATTGTCTAGGTCTTGTAGAGGTTGTGTTTGTTCTTGATCTAGAAAAAAGCATGGGTTGCTCTAGATCATCAATATTTAAATTAGCCTCATACCTCTCCATTATGTTTTTCAAACATCTACAACATTCTTTCCATCTTGGTTAATAGTTTTTGCTTACGGGTCCGCATTTGAATCCATGTTTGTAAATCGAGAAAAGAGGTCATTGTATCTCATCAACCAGTTCGAAGTCTTCTACCAATGGATTCATTTGGTCTCTTAGGAATTGTGGAGTCACCGGGTGGAAGATTTTCAATTTTTTAATGAAGGGTGTTGTCCGCCATCGACAATTGAATACCAATCTAAGGAGATGGTGGGATCTTCTAAGCTCTTAAAGGTGTCTAAGATGTAATTTACTCGAGAATTTCCCCATTGGAGTTGCCATTATGTTGGTGACTCAATCGGCTAGCTCATCAAATATTCTTGAATCCCGAGAATTTTCTAAGGTCCCAAGAGTGTATCGGGTATAACTTACTCAAAAGTCCCCTGGTGGAGTCACCATTATGTTGGGGTTCTGTGATTTGGCGGATCCGGCAATACCAAATGACAAGACAACATCAAACCACTTTGGGCTCTTAGGATCTAGCCCTCCTAGATCCCGGGAGAGGGATCTCTCTATAAAGGTAAAGAAATGTATATCTTTGATGTTCAATTTAAGGTGTTAGGCTAGTTATAGAGCACGAGGGTTTTTTGTTTTTTTTGGTTGGTTGTTAAAAAAATTACTTATTGTAAGTTGTTTTCATCGAGTTAGAGTTCAGTGAGTAGTAGTTGTAAATAGATTAGGAGATGATTTATGGATGATATCAAGCTATTGGATAAGAATGTATGTGACTAGTTTTTGATCTACTAATATGAAAACAATGTTCATTGGATTCTCGATCTAAATCAATGGTGATGTGTCCCTTCTTTGTTATTGTTTTCCCTCTATTTTTTCATCATGTTTCATTTTCTCTAATAAGAAACAATAATTTTAGCTTAGGATATCTTTGCTACAAGTACCCTAATGATTCCTACACTTTCTTATTTTTTTATGTTTTACTTTGCTACTTGTGTATCTTAGAACAAATTCAATATAATTTAACTGAGTCAAAAGAGTTGGTTTGCCCATACTTACCGATATATGAATTTAGAGTTTGTTTCTTAGATGTTCTTGTTTGGTTTCACTTTGAAAGGATAGGAGAATAGGGAGATTTACTAATTAGCCATGTCCCCCTAAGTTCCCTTTCCAAAAGTTAGCCTTTCTAAGATCCCTTTGAGTTGAATACCAAAAGAAGAGAAGGTTAAAAGTATTTCTCCGATCTTAGACTTCACTCTGTGTTTGAACTTAAGTGTTTTCTACTTGCCTAAAAGTAGTCGGGAGGATTGTCTGGATTGTTGTGTTTGGAGTTAGCCTCATCAAGAGTTTGATCATAGATGTATAAGGTATGCCATGTCCCTTGACTTACTCCAAAGTGGTCACCTTGGAAGGTTTTCCTTGTCATTCCCATTCATTTCCTTTTTGTTTCAACACATGCAATCATCTTAGGAGATCCTATGATATAGATGACTAGCCCTTTGAAAGCCTTGGTTATTTGAATTGCAAGTAAACCTTTTTATGAACCCCATTTACCCAATGGACTTGTATTCTCTTTGAATTATCTCCCCATTGCCGAAAAACCCTTCTCTACTCATTCCTTTACCTTACATTGAACCCTTTGTCAAATTTTCCCAATGAAACAAACAAAACAAAAACCCATGTGCTCTATAACTAGCCTAACACCTTAAATTGAACATCAAAGATATACATTTCTTTGCCTCTATTGAGAGATCCCTCTCTAGATCTAGGAGGGCTAGATCTTGAGATCCCAAAATGGTTTGATGTTGTCTTGTCATTTGGTATTGCCAGGATCTATCAAATCACGGGAACCCCAACAATATCCACAAGCCAATGGCCATGTTGAAGCTATGAATAAAGTTCTTATCACCATGCTTCAACATATGATTGGGATCCACAAATCCAATTAGCATCTCATTCTATTTTTGGCTCTTTGGTCATACCTAACCTCAGTTAAGTACACGACCCAGGATTCACTCCTTTTCAACTTGTTTATGGTCCGGAAGCTACCCTTCCGATTGAGTGTGAAATACCTTCGCTCAAGTTGGTACGTTGAATTACGCCGAACACTTCGCCGGAAGAAGAGTGTCTCCCCTACTTAGAAAGACTAGATGAAACTCGCTTCTTTGTTGCTTTGGTCATCGAGGCACAAAAGAAGCGGTTCAAAGCTCATTTTGATCGGTTGGTTTCCCCTCGCTCCTTCGTAGAAGGAGACCTTGTCCCTCATGTATGACCAAGCTCATGATAAGCTAGGGAGCGAGGGAAAATTTAAACCCATGTGGCATGGGCCCTACATTGTTAAACGTGTTTTGCGGAATGGGGGTCCTATGAGCTCATTGATTACAAAGGTCATCCTCATGGATTAGCCCGAAATGGGTTATATCTCAAAAAAATATTATGCATGAGTAATTCGTGCATGTTTTATGTACATAGGTGTTCTTTTCATTTTTTGTATAGTTTTTTGGCTTGGTGTGCTTTGTGAGAATTTTCCCGATTATTGGGTCATTTCTTATTGTGAATATGTCTATTACTAGTTATGTCGGTTTCGCGAGTGTAGTGCTTCACGCGAGTACCCGAATTTGTTTTTCGACATCTTGGGTGATTTATGATCCTACTGGTGAGTTGATAGATCTTCGGAAGGTATCTCTCTAGGACAAAACTACAAACAATGTCGTCGAGTATAGTGCTATCATTGAACTATTAACCAAGGCAATTACCCTCAACATACGTGCATTGGTTTTAAATCTAGACTCATAGCTTGTAGTTCTTTAGCTTAATAGTCATTATTCGGTTACAAATCCCCACATTTTGAGATTGTATTTACCTATTTGTTTTCTTGAAAGACATTTTGATTTTATCACCTATCAAAATCTTCCTAGGCGAATGAATGCATTAACTGATGCAGTGGCTAACATTTTATTAGATAGACATTTGTGTAATCTGTAAAATCATCATCACATGTAAAATATCCATGTAGGAAAATAGATGTATATATATATATATATATATATTCAATATTTGCATCAGTTTGCATCATAAGTTCAAAAAATATGTGTGTTTCTGTTACATCCTGGGACATCATGTCTTTAAAAACTATGTAGAAATAAAGCTTAGATGTCTAATCAGTGTGATGCTTATGATAGCATGTCACTGACCATATGAGCCACCTTAGGAAGTGGTGAACTCGGTTTCCCACCCCTACAGTGTGTCTTTGGTATGCATGAGGAACATCATCAAATTGCGCATAGTTTGGGACTTCGCGTGTGATTCCCTCTAGGTTGAGCATGATCTCATCCTCGTCGACTCCATCACCATGAGGGGAAATATCACAGTTGTGAGGCATTCGCCTCACTATCGTAGACATCCCTGCAGGTCTCTCTTGGCCTACATATGCAAACACATGGATTCAATGTCAGAGCATAGATAACAAAAAAAATCATAGTACTCATAAAAATAAAAATTGAGACTTACCAAATGCTTCATCCCAATCCTCTCCCTCTGGGAGTGGAAGATCCGGACCACCAGTGAAATCTCTGCCAGAGTAGGGCCAGTCCTCCATGACAATTAGTTGTTGGTGGAGCCAATCAAAGAACGTCGGTCAAGGACATCTGTTGACTTCCCCCTGACCTTGGCATCAGAGCTTCCCATCAAGCCATCCATGGTTCCATTGCTGGTGGTGTCCCAACTATGACTTCCTGACACCGAAATATTGGTATTCGTTCCAAGAAGAATGATACTAGGATAGACCCACAACCAAATTGCTTCAACTTGGTTGTCTTGAAATTTTTCAGTTGATGTTTCATGTTGATTGTCACTGCCTCTGCCTAGTTAAAAATGGTTGGTGTCAAGTAGTCTACAGCAAGAAGTAGTTGTGTCTTTATTACCTTGTGAGGTGCTTGTGATCCTGTAGTATGCGTGATGGTGTTTAGCACTAATTTTAGTGCCAAGTCTAGGATAGTTTGGATATCTAATTTCTCGCTTCCTATTCCTTTCTCTGCCCCCGGACATACACTGTCGACCACCATGCTCATGTTCTCCATGCTAGACTGGGTTTCGGTTAGGGCTAGTGTTGGGCCCCTCCGCGATAGTCCTGTTATGAAATATACGTCATAAACATCAATCTCGAGTTCATGATCTTGAAGAATGAATTTTTCCTGATCCTCATCCCATATACTCATCAACTATTGCAGCAGCTCTCGTTGAGCTCTAAGGCAAGGTGTCCTGAAGAACTTCTTCATTCCATAGTCTCTAAGAGCTTCCATGTCTCTCATTGTCCATGACAAGCTCGTCTCCTTCACTGTGTTCCCATTTTATCCATTTGATTACCATTTCGTCGCTTTACACCTCCAAACATGTTCATATGGACAGTATTAGCCAATTTAGAAGCTTGAATTTGTAAAAAAATTTCCTCATTAACTTGCATATTGATTTTAAAATGGCTAGCACATTTGGCACGACTATTTTAGAAATATTCGTGCCAATGGGCGCACCGCAGTCTAGAAAAATGGGTGATTGGAGTGAGTCCATGACCGAAACTCGCGCCAACCGCCGTGCCCTAAAATTAGCAATTTCTCCCTTCAGAAATCAAAATGAGGATTGCAGGTAATGAAATAGGACTTAAAATGAAGGGAAGGTTGTCGGCTCTTACCTGGAACTGACAGATTTGAGTTGGTCTTCTAGATCGCCCGCTATCATCACCGTAAAATCGCAGTATAAAATGGGTAACTATTGCTCCACAAGAGGTAAAACTGAAAAGTAATTGGTTTTTACCATTTTTTGCATTTTATAAATTTTCACAACCCTAATTAGGTTTTAAGACATGTTTTTTTATTATTTTATTATATAATTTTGAGAAATGGGTTTTACATGTGCCTTTTTTGCAGCGACAGGATCTTAATGCGAGAGAGATGAAGTAAAAATTTGTATTTTATACTTTTTCGGACTCAGTAAAAACACAAAAAGGTTACTACCAGAGTCATATTTCAACTCTTTTCTGACTCTCTAAAACTGAAAATATTTTCGAGACTCTTGTCATTTTGAACTCGTTAAATGGATGCGAAATGATATCTACCCAGTATATGTTTACCCCTTTTTCAGGCTGGGATGTATTATTTACGAAAAAGGAATATCTTAGCCTATTGTGACTATGAGGTTCTTTAGAATATTGTTTTCTACCTTTTCAGATCTGAGAGACTATTTACGAAAAGGGCCATGCTGGAGTTTTTTTTTCTGCCTCTTTTCAAACTCTCTAAACATGAAAAAATGTCGAGTTATCCCTTTGTCAAACTCGTTAAATCCCGATGACATATGAAATCATCACCATGACGTTACCCTAGTTCCTCCTTCCTAGCGCTCGTATAATGTACTAGGTTGGATTTGTCTGAAAGACAAACTTACATTGCAAGCATATGCTATCCCCTTCAAGCTTGTTTTAAAAAATAATTGGGGTACTCACCAGAAATGGTGGGGTAAAATGGAACCAGTCTTTAGTTGTGTCGGCAATATGTCTCTTTTGAACATGACACTCATCTACATTTGTGTCAGGTGGCAACATCTCATTTCATCTTTTCTACCTCCATGGGTTTGGGTGACCTCTTTTGACCTCTAGTTTTCTCTTTTCCATGTCATCATGACCTCAGATCCCTTGATGTCAAATATTGCCAAATCCAGTGTCGTGTTGTTGATATGTTCAAGAGAAGTTTTACCTATGCAGTTTTCAACCTCCCTCTGATTCTCTATTGGTATTGATTAAGTATCGTCGTGTTCCTCTGTCTCGTGTCGATTATGTCGGAAACATGATGGCCCTCCTTCGACGAGGTCCCTTCCTGTCAACTTTAGCTCATTATCCAAGAAGTTGATCTAGAGACTCCCTTCTGGTACCTTGGAGCCTGCATGCCTCAATGGCAGGTTCTTCGCATTCGACGATAGGTCCACATCATTGGCCTTCGATGGAGTGATTCTGTGGGTGTTTGATGCTAGATCACTTTTTATATTCTGTAGATTATACTTACTGTACCTTGAAGGCCATCACCATTATTGTTGGTTTATCTTACACTTGTTAACAAATTTCATCATTGGCTGGTAATCAGGTGATGTTCTTTCATGTTCGACTTCAGATCACATATTCACATGCTTGAATTTGTACTTGTTCGGGTCGAGATGGAGCGCAAGACCCTAGGTTTTATCTGATAAGATCCAGGCTGCGGGATATTGTGATGTATCATGACTTATTACATGATTCTATTGATTGGATGGTTGTGACCATACCTGAGTCTATTTCTTGATCCTTACTGTTGGATGGCTACATCCATACCTCAAATCTTAGTTTTTATGTACTCTATTTTGGATGCCTACGCCCATACCACATATTCATGTACTAGAGATATCATTTGTATATGTAGTTGCATGTCTTTCGACGACCGTATTTGGTTTGAATGTGTTCTCGTAAAGCATTTCACCCCTCCCTCTCCCTCGGACCTCATGCTTAAGGGGGCATCTGTTACACAACATTTTTTCACTGTCCCTACAACCCCCATCTTGCACATTGGAGGATCATTTTTGTGACCAATAAAGAGTGTCATGCCTTGCAAAGACCATCATTGCATCCCTTTCCATGAGGACAACATTCCTTATGTTGAAAATTCCTTGGGTAGGCCTTCGAAACATATGTTTTTGACTTGGGGCTAGTAGCTCGTTCCGCCCTCGCGCCAATGAGGAATATTAACACTAGGACCCATGCTAGTTGGAAATCTGTACCCGGTTAGCCACCCATGCCAATTTTTTTTATGGAATTTTTTTTGAAAATATAGGTAAAGATTCTACTCTAAAAACTTCATGGATGAGTCATTTAGAGTGGTTTTAACCGAATAACCATGGACTCCCTCCTTTCGCCTCTCATTTCCATCTCTTGGGTAAACCTCCCAAAGGATAGGCCTCGCCTTACACCATTGTAGGGATCCCAACCTCCTCCTTTTCCTCTATAAAAAGGAAGCTATCTCCCTTTGCACAAGCTAGTTGAACACATTAGAGTTGAATAGTTGAATAGCGAGCTGAATTGATGAAGAGATAGAACAAGAAGGAACTCCATTGAGAGATCTTAGACCTATGCCCTCACCCCATCCGAATCCCCCGATGATCATCCGAGACTTGCTTCCCATCGAACCTCACCGGAGGAGGCTGCAACGTCAAAGCTCCGGTTGTAACTCTTCCTTCTATCAATACATACACATGAATATTGTCTAGTTCCCTTCTCGTGTTATATGGTTGTTTTAATGTGATATTGTTAGCCCTCTTTGACTAGTTAGTAATTATGAATGAAATCATTGCTTCATACGATGGTATTGTTTGTTGATCTATGTGAAGGTATCCGAGCATCACCTGCGAAAGGATCGTGACTTGTCGAGGTAGGAACAGAGAGACCACCACTACCACATCCACGACGATAGCATTGGACTCCGGGTAGGTGGATCTACCGTGTCCTTTTCATTCGATGAATTAGGAACCTAAACTCTAGCTTGTCCCTTTGTTACTTGACCCACTCTAGGGCTAAAGGGATCATCTCGATCTATGCAGAGGATTTGACTGTTTAATAGAGTTATAGTTAACACTTCTTGTGCCTTAGCAATGCAATTTATGGAACACTTTTAGCTCCATATCCGCTATGAAACTAGAATGAAACTTATAACCATGTTATGCCAAGACACCACCACCCACATCTCCAATCACATCCGAGAATTGAGACATAAGCGAAGGCTTATCAAAGCACTAATTTCGGATCATCTATCGGATTGGTTCTATAAGTCACTCCTCCCTCCCATTACTAAGGAAGTTTCCTTGGCGAGTGCGGTCAAAGAAGGCCCGATCCATTCGTGGTTCACATCATCTAGATCTAATCTATTCGCAATCTAACACGTTTTGTGATTTACTCTCCCCATGCCTCTAGAAACTCCAATGATCATGCTATTTAGCAACCCGGAGCACATATCGACGGCCTCATTGGCATAGCTCACGGTGTTGTTGTAAAAAAAACTCAATGGGCATGCTTCCCATTGTTACAGAGCATTTTGTCACCTGTCCCCCGTAATCCCAAACTCGCATATTGGAGGGTCATTTCTGTGACTAATAAGAACTTTCATGCCTTGCAAAGACCATCATTTCATCCCTTTACATGAGACAATATTCCTTCTATTGAAAATTCCCTAAGCAAAGGTCGTAAAAAACACTTTTCTTTCCCTTGGCGTGAGTATCCGATTACACCCCCTGCGCCGATTGGGAAAAATTAACACTGGGCCCATGCCGATTTGGCACTCTATGCCGCTTAGACACACTGTACCCAAGTTGTTTATGGAATGTTTTTTTAAAAATAGAGGCAAAGATTCCTCTTCAACAACTTCAAGGATAAGTCATTGGGAGTCGTTGGATTAAATAACCATGGAATCCCTCATTTAGTTTATGGTTTCCACCTCCCATGAAAACCTCCAAAAGGATAGGCCTCCCTCCAACCTTTTTTAGGGATCCCAACCTCCTCCTTTTTCCTCTATAAAAATAAGGTATCTCTCTTTGCATAAGCTAGTTAAACACATAATGGTCGAATAGTCTGAACTTGGAGAATTGATACTATAGTTGAGTTGAATTGTGAAAGAGATAGAACAAGGATGAACTCCATTGAGAGAGCTTAAGTCCATGCCCTCATCTCGTCTCGAATCCCTTGACAAAAGTACCGAGACGTCCTTCAACTCGAACCCCATCGGGAGGAGACTGCAGAGGTCAAAGCATTGGTTGTACCTCTTCCTTCGTCAATATCTACATCACTAGCGTTTGGGTTCCCATTTTATGTAATGTTTTTTGATTTAACTGAACGTGCTTAGCCCTTTTTGATCTAGTTAGTGATTAAAAATAGAATTGTTATGTTGTATGCTACTCTTGTTTATCGTGTTATGTACAGGTATCCGAGCATGATCGTAAGATGATTGTGACTTTCCAAGGTAGGAGCAAAAAGGTCACCACTACTACAACGACAACAACATCATTGGATTCTAGGTAGGTCGATCTACCGTGTCCTCTTTCATTTTGTAGTTAGGAGCCTATATTATAGCATGTCTCATTGTTTGTAGACCCACTCTAGGGCTAGAGGGATAATCTCTATTCACAAAGAGGATTTTCCCTGTTTAACAAATTGGCGACTCCACTAGGGAGCAGATGTGAGTTTTTTCGTTTGAGCTTGTTGGGTCGATTTCGGTTGTTGGCTTCTTTTTTTGTCTTTTTCTGCGGTTTGCCGACTTGCTTGCCATCCTCTCATTCAGCTCCCGAGTGTTAAGGTTGACCTCTTCTCTTTGGATTTACCTTTTTCTCTATGGTTATTTGGCTTGGCGGACTTTTTTGTTTAAATAGTCGTGTCGATTGGCGCTGAGTTTCTTTTGGTGTAGTTGCACCAAACAGGGGCGCCAACCCCCGTTTGGCGCTAAATACATCCTCACGATCATGCTAAATCCTATATAATTAGGGTTTACCCTACTTGATGAGTTTTTTTGGTCAATTTTTCCCGACTGCGGGTTATTTTTTTGTTTGTAATTAAGCCTTTAGGGACTATGTTGACTACTATAGACATGTTTTTCTTTAGTCGTTTGTCCATTTTCCTATCGCTGTAGTTTAAGGCCTTATGGTTTCTAAGAGTTTTTTGTACACTGAGCCTCCTGCTTGGAAAAAAAGTCTCTTCGATTGTTGTTAGTCTCATTTTGTATCAATTGCACTCTAGTTTTCTTGATCCTTTTGAGTATTTTCTTTGGTTGAATGATATTTTCATTTTCGAATTTATCCTTCCCATTTTTTGCTGCGAGAATCGATTACATTTCTTGTTTTGGGTTGTTTTGGGAAACTCTCTTTTTTGGTTGAAATATTTCAGCATTAGTTTGAATGCTTTTTGTGTTTGTTTTGCATTGATTTAGTCGGTCAATTTTCATCCCCACATTCGAAATATTCAAGCTAGTATTTATTTATTTTTTTCTTTCAATTAGTGCATTGTGTGCTTCGTTTTCATTGAAAAAATTAAAAAAAGTAAATGTTGCATTCTTTCTTTGCATTGAGATTGAAACATTCTTTTGCATAACTAGATTTTGTTAATCTAGGAAAGAGTTTCATTTTCAATTGATTGCATTAGAGGTCTTCTTGACATACTTTCCTTGTTTGTTATTTAGTTTGAAATATTTCTATCCTTCTCATAACTAGCATTAATCAAATAGGAAATGATGTTCATTTTCATATAGTCTCGCATTTAAGAAGTTGAGCTCCAAATTCGATAGGGCCTTGAAATTGAAAAGTAATCCAATATCAGCTTTAAAATTTACTCAATGAACCTAAGGCAAAATTGAAACCTAACGCAACATTTGTAGTGGTCTAGGCTTGAGATGTGTTCCAGTGTCTTAAACCTAGTAGATGTTGTTCACCGTTTTTGGCTTTAGACAATGCTAGTATGGACTTGTGCTCCCCGTACCAGTCAAGTATAAAAATGGAGACCCCCTCTAGGTTGCAATCCTTTATCCATAGGAAGACGCAGGTTTCGCCGCCTTGTAACTGTGATACACTCGAACACAACATTCGGGGAGACTACCTACACATGCATTAAGTCCTTGGTCATTTTCTCTTTCATTTGATCACCAAGGTGTATATGGCAGTTCACGGAAACCCGGTATACCCTCTTTGCTTAGAGTACTCGAGTAGTCATTTTGATCTTTTTCATGACTCTTTAAATAAGAGAAGAGATCATTGAGCACTTCTCCTTTCACGCTCGTTTCAAATTTAAAGTGACTAGAGTCATGTTTTTTCACTGCTTTCTAGACTTTTAAAACATGAAAACATTGAAATTTGGTTTCAATGTCATAAAATTAATCACATACGATCACATGCCTATTAAAAGTTTTGTTACTTGGCATGTTTTCTTTTCTTTACTTTTTTTATCCTAGAACCTTCGATTGGTTATCTCTTTTACTTCTTATTTTGATATACAGTCAAAGTGGCAGAAACCTCCAATTTCATCATCCTCACCGCCTCCTAGTGGTGGTTCTTTTCGGGACGTTTATTTTGAAACCCTTCGGTCCCATTAGGTGTGTCGAGTTTTCGCAACCTATTCTCCCGTCTCGTCGAGTCCCCTTACTACTCAATCTATACTTGACAAGCTCGATTGAGTGCAATTGGCCTTCTTCAAGTGCTTGGTTTGGTTTTGGGGAAGAAGGAGAATTTCCTCCACTTATGTCGGGATCCCCATTTATTGTTGTTGTGATACCTCCTAGTCCCCCGTAGTCTTTTCGAAGATCTTATGGCAAAATCGGAAATGGATTCCTCGAGTCTTGTTGGTAGTGAATGAATGTGTGTTTCCACAGGGAGAATATAAACTCTTTCCTCAAGATCTTCCTCAAGCCTCTATCCAATCTTCTCCACCATCGGTCTCACTTATGCCTAGATATAGGTCTTTGAGTCAAACTATGTCCAGTGTTGCATCCATAGCAATAATCCAGAGCACATTAACTCCTCCACGGAGTTTGGTCCTCCCTTCGCTAGGACTCGTCACCTTTGGCATCATATCCATCGATTCATCGTTACATCTGTCCCAGTTCAACCTACTATCCGTGTCGCTTCTTCTACACACGGTTGTTGCACCTTAGTCGTCTAGATCGTTTCACACTCGTACGTCTATTTTTTTCTCAATCCTACATGGCTCCGTTAATCCTAGCCCGGTATATCACAAACCCATGCCGTGGAAACCCCATTTGCCTCTACCACACACCATGGCTTCTACCTATGTGTTTGACGAGCGAAGAGGTTGGATATTCATCGACATTATGCTCCCTCGATGGAGGCCACGCACCTTGCGGTGTCATTTCTCACTACCCCTGTGATTCCTAGTGGCCTTACATGTTTGAAGAGTATTTGTTGGCTATTTAACGCAAAATTCTCGGGGGTTCCCAATAGCCACGAGCTCTTGGTAATCACGTTTTTCATCACTATGATGTTGTCGGTACCCTTTTTTATTCATTTCCGCTTCATTATGATGAGCATGGTAATCATCTGTCTATTTTCCTCCCTACTAATCCTTATTAGGCCGTTACTCATCAAGGACCTTCATTACGGGGACAACCCTCGAGGCTTACAAGGACAGCCCTTACGGGGGACAACCTTCGACTAGCAAGGACAACCCTTTGGTCCTAAAGGAACAACCTTTCGATCCACAAGGTTGGCCTCTACAAGGCCAACCTTTGGTTCAACAAGGACAACCTTACGTTCAGTTTGGTCAACCTTCAAATCGACCAGGACCATATTTTTCATCGCAGGGGGAAATCTATCCACCACGGGGGACAACTTGTTGCACCTCAATCACGGTCGCACGTCGAGTATGGCCCAAACTTTTTTGCAACTAGGACAACCCACCCGCGATCCTCCTCCCGGTCAGCCCGATTTTCGAGGACAACACTGGTCCATCGCAACCATCGGGCCAACCTTTCCTACAAGGGCAACACATGGTGGTCCTCAATGTCAGGCTTAACGAGCTGGTTCAACCTTCTTAGTAGTCAGTTCAAACACTTCCATAGCCCTGTTCAACCGGCTAAGTAGCACGTTTCAACCTACCCATCGGCGCATTCCTTCGGTTTACATGCCACTTCTAGTCTTGCACCCAACTCGGCTAGGTCCACACTACTCAGCAGCCTACTCAGTGCTGCTCCACAAGGTAAACCTACCCAACCGCAAGGTGTTTATTAAACCCTAAAGGTCAATATAAGCGATATATAATGTGCCCGAGGTTTTACCCTTTGAATCAACCTCAAAGCCATACTTACATTCCACAACAAAATCCTTACGTTGCTCAAAAAAGGACCCCAATGGTATCTCCCGGACTCAATATCTTGGTCCTCAACCTTAGTATGAACAAAATTATCCTACTTCAAACCCTTATGGTTAGACTCCTTCTATATAGAATATCTAGGGGTATAATTTCTCTCGAACTAGGTGGAATATGAACACGAGTCCTTATCGAGAGACCCCCATGACTTTTAATACTCAATGCCATTTCTTGCCACATTGGAGTTACTAGATGTGTCAAAGTTGAAAAATGATCCTATTCTTGTATTGGCCTCGGTTCGCACCAAGATTCTCAGTGATTGTCCTATATTTGAGGGTAAGCACTAACGAAGACCCCCAAGCACATGTCATGACTTACCACTTGTGGTAGGTCTTCTAACTCTTAGGTTGAAAATTATATTTGGCTCTGTATTTTCTAGCGAACTCTTACTTGGTGCCAGCACGCAAAGTGGTACATTGAGAAATTTCGTCTCATGGAGTTTTTCAATATTTCAATTCCTTAGCCATGGCATTCCTTACATATTTTCAGTTACTAATCTACTATGATCTTGGGATGCATCTCCTCACTTAATTGAAACAAGACTAAAGCTACTCATATCTCGGATAATATTCAAGAGTGGATACGTCATCTTTCGCATGATCAAATTTGAGATTCTCGATCGACTACGACTCATTGGTTCACTACCTCCTTTTTGTCAATCAAATTGCAAAATACATTGCTATGGGGGGCCTATGTAACGGGGGAACAAGCCATTGCTTACGCCTAGTACCTTGATCTTGTGTACTCTTAGTCGATGCATTATATGATATATTGTCCGATGCTTCTTGACTATGAACTTCTAAACCATTAGAAACTCCATGCATCGATGGTATTATGGGTTCCGTATCTTAGACTTCTCGAAGAATTTTTCTTCATCCAGTGCAGTGACGCAAAAAGTCTACTGCTTCCAATAATGTTACTTCTCGGCCAACCTCGAACTATCGAAAACACTGCAGCAGTGAATGTCGTTCGAGGGCCAATCACTATGGATAACGACTTCTAAAGGTAAGAATAAGGGTAAAGGTAAGGCCAAAGCCAATACCCGAAATAGGATTATCGAGAAACACTCATGTTGGTGATGGTTCTCAACATAAACCGAAGTATCCTTGTTTGATTTTCGATGAAGAAGACTTCCGACTTTGTCCTTAAACGGTCCTAAGCGATGCCGATTTCACGAAAAGGCACCCTGAGGAGCTCCAACCATTCTTAAAAAACCTTTCCCATCTCAAAAAAACCTAGATGGTAGAGAAACCTCGGTCCTACTGCCCCATTTGGCTCTCGATTCTTCATGATGAATGGTTACTGCACCCTGTTTCTATTGCTACTTGATTGAAAGATTATTCGGCTCATGTCGGGTAGCGGGGAAGGAGATTTCTAATGGTCCTCCTCCTCCACCTATTTTTGGTCCTCTCAGAGATTGAATGGCCTAGCGCACGAAATCCATTATATAGCCACCTTCTAAAGAGTGTACTTCACAAAGTCTTCTTACAATCTTAATGCTGTGCCACTCAACATTACGGTATTGTTGAAGATTTGGCTCTAGCACTCATCTGCAATGTCCACTTTAGAAGTACTTGAGTTTTTCTGTCTCAACGGAAGGCTTTTTTATCTATGGTAGGTGGGATTGACACCTACTTTGATACTAGCCTTCTCACTTTCGATTTAGAAAATTTTGTCCTAAACATTTCACATTAGATTGCACTTATTATCAGAGTCAATGTTAATGGTGCGAATATTCACCCGGCAGGTTGTGGATTGAGGGTGCATCTACCTGTGTTATGTCATCTACTTGTTGGAAATCCATTTTTTCTCCAGCTCTCACCTCGTCACCCAATGCCCTTGAAGCATTTGATGGAAGAGAGTCTAAACCTCTTGGTGTTCTCGCTAGTTTACCGATTACATTGGAAGGGAAGGCAGTCAATGTCGAGGTTGAAGTCGTTGATGCTAAACTCAATTATAATCTTCTCCTCGGTCGTAGTTGGACTCACGCAACGTTATGTGTTCTGTCCACTCTCTTTCGTGTTTTGAAATTTCTGCACAAAGGAAAGATTCTTACTGTCGACCAATTATCCTTTTTCACTTCTTCTTCCGAGAACAACGTTCCGTATGTGGATAAGATTCCTACTCCCTACGAGAGCATAGGGTCGGGCCTTTTCAAGGATCCTGCCCTCATGGGTGTTCCTTCTTCCACCACCAAATACTATTCAGGTCAACATGATTTCTCGCACCGATGACCCCTTTGTTATCCCTTCTCCTGAACAGATCGATTCGTTCGGAGATTTGATGCCATCGAGTCCGATTGAAATTGATTATTGTGAACTCATTACTGCATTAGACGCTCTGTCCTCTAATTTTTCTCCTTCGAGCGGGACTCTTGACATCTATTCTCAATCCCCTTGGCTTGGTGATTTTGATTCACCGGATCCTTTGAAAGAAGTGTTTCCTTCTGATGAGGCTATCATGGAAACCCTGTCTCTCGATGATCTACCGTGGGACGATGGTAATCATCGTTCCTCGTTTCTACCAAGTCTCGAGGCCATGTCTACCTATCTTCAGCATTTTTCCTCTCAGGTTCCTTCTCCTCCGCTTCAAACACCTGTTCAAGTCCATGAAGTTTTCTTGGAAGGTAACTTGAGTAACATTACTTAGACGATGCCTATCGACATTTCCATTAAATCGAGAATCATCGAGAACATCCATATTGGGGTTACTTGTTCTTATGATGAAGTGCAAGTCTATACTAGCCTTTTTCGTGAATTCCTTGATGTATTTGCATGGTCCTATGATGAAATTCCCAGCATTGATCCTAGCATCGTGGTACATGAAATTCCTACTTACCCCGGTTTGAAACCGGTTTGTCAGCATCTTCGTCCGATGCATCCTAGGAAAGCTGCTGCCATTAAGGCCGAAGTGGAAAATCTTCTCAAAGTTGGTTTCATTTATCCGATTCCATTGACAGAATGGGTCTCTAATATTGTTCCTGTAAACAAGAAATATGGCACTATTCATGTCTGTGTTGACTATCGTGATATCAATCGAGCTTGTCCTAAGGATAATTATCCTACTCCCTTCATCGATCAAATCATTGACGATTGTGACGGGAGCGAGATTTTTTCCCTTATGGACAGTTTTTCAAGTTATAATCAGATCAACATTCTCCTGACTGATCAACACAAGACTGCCTTCATCTGTCCTTGGGGCACCTTTGCATATAAGAAGCTTCCTTTTGGTTTGAAGAATGTCGGGGCCACATTTCAGTGCGCGATGTCTTATGCCTTTCATGATATTCACCACATCATTCAGCCTTATCTGGATGACCTTCTGGCTCATTCAGCTAAGTTTAGGGACCATCCTGACCATCTCCGTCTGATTTTTCTTCGTTGTAGACACTATAACATTCGGCTTAATCTGCACAAGTGTGTCTTCTGCGTCGATTCCGGTAGACTCTTAGGGTTTATCATTTCCAGAGATGGGATTCACCTGGATCCTCTCAAGGTTGAGGCTATTATCAATCTCCCCTCTGCTTCCTCATTGGATCAGTTGCAGAGTTTACAAGGGAAAGATAATTTTCTACGTTGTTTTATACCTAACTATGTCGAAGTAGCTAAAGGATTCACACGATTGTTAAAGCAGTGTGTTCCTTTTTATTGGGATGAGATCGCTCAGAAATATTTTGATGCATTGAAAACATTGTTGGTCAATGCTCCTCTCATTCGCCCTCCAAATTATCATCGTGATTTTTCCCTTTATTTAGCTGTCGCTTTCAGCATGATTGCCATGGTTTTGGTACAAGACAATGATGATGGTCCTGAGCATGTTATTTATTACTTGTCTCATAACCTTCTCGACCTCGAAACACGTTATGCCCATGTCGATAAGTTAGTGTTGGTGTCGTTCAAGTCGTTCAACGTTTTCATCATTATATTCTTTTGCGTATAGTGACGGTGGTTTCTGAATCTAACCCCATGACCTACATATTGTCTCGAAAATTGCTAGGGGGAAAATACTCAAAGTGGAATGTTATCCTCCAAGAATTTGATTTGGAATTTACTGCTGCCAAGTCTAAGAAATCCCTGGACTTTGCTGATTTACTCTATTCTCTCCCTTCCGACTCTGCTCCTTCTCGTTCTGAGGAATTCATTCTAGATGATTTGATTTTCTTGATTAGCACCCTTGATCCTTGGTACGATGATATCATCATCTATCTCCAGACTTCATCTTTTAGATCTGAGTTGACGAAGGATGCCCGCTGACGCATCCGCTATCAGTCGCAATCTTATTGTATCATTGGAGATACTCTCTATCGTGTTGGAGTCGATTCCATTCTCTGGCGATGTTTTAATCTCGAGGAAGTCGAGAAAGCTTTGAATGATTGTCACAGTGGGACCTGTGGTAGTCACATGTCTAGTGATGCTACTGCATAGAAGATTTTTCGAGCTAGTTATTTTTGGCCTTCTATTTTCAAAGACTGTATTTTCGCCGTTCGTAAATGCCATGATTTCCAGATTTATCAACGCAAATTGCGTGTGCCACCCGTTCCTCTTCATCCTATCATTACCATTGGTCCCTTTTCGAAGTGGGGCATCTATTTTATGATGTGTATCCCTCACTCGTTCGGGGGGCATGCTTATATTATCGTAGTCGTGGACTCTTCACTAAATGGGCCGAAGTAATGCCTACACTTTCCGCTGACGGTAAGACAGTTGCTCAATTCATATTCAATCACATTATTGCTAGGTTTGGTGTCCCTTAAGCCATCATTACTGATCATGGTTCCCATTTTTTGCATTATATGGTGGCAGAGTTGATTTCTAAGATGGGTCTACGTCACGACAACTCAACGCCATACTACCCTCAAGCCAATTGCCAGGTTGAAGCGGTGAACAAAGTTCTTGTCATGATGCTTCAACGTACGATTGGGATCCACAAATCAAATTGGCATCTCATGTTATTTTCGGCTCTTTGGGCATACCGAACCTCAGTTAAGAACACAACTGGGTTCACTCCTTTCCAATTGGTTTATGGCCTGGAAGCTACTCTCCCGATTGAATGCGAAATACCTTTGATCGAGTTGGCTGTTGAATTACTGTCGAATACTTCACCAAAAGAAGATCATCTCCTTTATTTAGAAAGGTTGGATGAAACCTTATGCTTTGCTGCTCTCGTTATTGAAGCACAGAAAAAGCGAGTCAAAGCTCATTTTGATCAGTCAGTTTCCCCTCGTTCTTTCGTTGAAGGAGATCTCGTCCTCCTGTATGACCAAGCTCATGATAAGCTGGGGGCAGGAAAATTTCAACCTATGTGGCATGGGCCCTACATCATTAAACGTGTGTTGCAAAATGGGGCCTATATGAGCTCATTGACTACGAAGGTCATCCTCTTGAACAACCCATAAATGGGTTGTATCTCAAAAAATATTATGCGTGAGTCATTCATGCGTAATAGATGTTATTTTCATTTTTGCACATTTTTTTTGGTTTGGTGTGATTTGTGAGCGTTTTCTTGCTTATTGGGTCTTGCTTATTGTGTAGATGTCTATTACCCCTTATGTCAGTTTCGAGGATGGTGCTTCCCGCAGTAGCAGGTATTTGTCTTTGGCAGCCTGGGTAATTTATGATCCTGTTGGTGAGTTGATAGATCTGTAAGGTATTTGTCTAGGAAGAACTACAAACAATGTCGCTGAATATAGCGCTGTCATTGAGCTATTAACCAAGGCGATCAACCTCGGCATACGCACATTGCTTGTAAATCTAGATTCACAGTTTGTCATTCTGCAACTCAATAATCATTATCCAGTTAGAAATCCACACATTCTGAGATTGTATTTACGTATTACAGATTGTATTTACGTTTTCGTTTGTTGGAAAGACATTTTGATTTTATTACCTATCAACATATTCCTAGACAAATGAACACATTAACTGATACAACGGCTAACATTGTATTAGATAGACATTTGCGTAATTTGTAAAAGCATCATCATATGTAAAAGATCCATGTAGGGAAATATATATATATATCACATGTTTGCAACCGTGTGCATCATAACTTCAAAAAATATTTGTGTGTTTCTGTTACATCTCGAGACATCATGTCTCTCAAATATTCAGATAAAATAAAACCTAGGTGTCTAATTAGCATGGTGCTCATGATAACATGTCACTGCCCGTACTATCCGCCTCAGCAAGCGGTGAATTTGGCTGGGCACCCCTATGGTATGTCTCTGGTAGGCGTGAGGAACATCGTCAAAACGTGCATAATCCAGGACTCCTCATGTGATCTCCTCCAGGTTGCGCACTATCTCATCTTCCTCGCCGCCCTCGCCTTGAGGGTCGAAATCACGATGGATTCACCTCGCTATCGGTGACATGCCAACAGGTCTCTCTGGGCCAACGTCTACAATCACATGGATTTAATGTCAGAACATGCATAAATAAAAAAATCATAATACTCATAAAACTTAAAAAATGAGTCTCACCCAAATCTTCATCCCAATCTTCTCCCTTCGGGAGTGGGAGGTCCAGATGGGTAGTCGTTCCAAGAAGAACGATACCAGAATAGATCCATAACCAAATTGATTCAATTTGGACTTCTTGCATTTTGTTAGTTGGCGCTTCATGTTTATTGTCACAACCTCTGCCCAGTTGTAGATGGTCGGTGCCATGCAGTCTACAGCAAGAAGCAACTGTGTCTTTGTTGCTTCGTGTGGTGCTTGTGACCCAGCAGCTCGTGTGATGGTATGTAGCACCACTCATAATGTAAAATCTGGGATAGTTTTAATGTCAACTTTCCTGCTACCTGATCCCTTCCGTGCTCCTGGACATACCCTGTCTATCACCATGGTCATGTTTTCCATTCAAGGCCGGGTGCCGGTTAGGATTGGTGCTACTCCTCTTCGCGATAATCCTGTGATGGAATACACGTCCAAGACTTCAATCTCAAGTTCTTGATCCCGAAGGATGAACTTCTCTTGATTTTCGTCCCATATGTTGACCAAATACTGTAATAATTCTGGTTGGGCTCAGAGACATGGCGTTAGGAATTATTTTTCAGATCACAGTTTCTCAGAGCTTCCATGACTCCCTCATTTTCCATGGCCAGCTCGTCTTCTGTGCTATGTTCCCATTCTTTCCATTCAATGACCATTTTGCTTCTTGCTGCCTGCAAACACATTCATATGAGTGGTATTAGTCCATTTTTAGCCTTAAATTTGTGAATAATTGGGGTATTTGATCAAATTTTTTCTAGAAATGGTTTGCGTTGTTGGCGCGCCCTAGTGTAAAAAATCGGGTGGTTGGCGTGACTCTGTGCCTGAAACCCGCGCCAACCACCAAGCCCTAATTTTTTCATTTCCTCCCCCAAAATTCGAAATTGGAAATCGCAGATAGTAAGAAATGACTTAAAATGACGAGAGGGATCTCGAATCTTACCTGGAGTTGATGGATTTGCGATTGGTCTTCTGGATCGGCTACTATCGTCACCGCAAGATTGCACAGTGAAATGGGTAACTATTGCTCCACAAGAGGTAAAAAGTGAAAAGTAATTATTTTTTACCATTTTTGGTATTTTATAACTTTTTCACAACGCTAATTAGGTTTTAACACATGTTTTTCGATTATTTTATTATATTATTTTCAAGAAATGGGTTTTACACATGTCTCCTGTGCAGCAACAGGTTTTTCATGTGACAACGATGAAGTAACAAGTTATATTTTATACTTTTTCGGACTCGGTAAAAGCACGAAAAAGTCCCTATTGGAGTCATCTTTCAACTCTTTTTTGACTCTCTAAAATTGAGAAGATTGTCGAGATTCTTGTCATTTTGAACTTGTTAAATGGTTTCGAAATGATATCTATCTAGTATACGTTTAACCCTTTTTCTGGATGGGATGGATTATTTACGAAAAAGGAATACCTTAGCCTATCGCGACTAAGAGGTTCTCTTAGACACAATTTTCTACCTTTTCAGATATGTGAGACTACCTACGAAAAGGGCTTGTTGGAGTTTTCTTTTCTGCCTTCTTTTCAAACTCTCTAAATATGAAAAGATGCCAAGTTCTTCCTTTGCCAGACTCGTTAAACCCTAATGACATCGGACTTCGTCATCATGATGTTATTTGAGTTCCTCCTTCCCAGGGCTTGTAAAATGTACTAGGCTGGATTTGTCCGAAGGAAAAAATTACAGTGAAAGCATATGCTATCCCCTTCAAGCTTGTTTTAAAAATAATTGGGGTACTCACCGGAAATGGTGGGGGAAAATGGAACCAAGTTTTAGTTATGTTGGCAGTATGTCACTCTTGAACATGGCACTTATCTGCATTTGTGTCGGGTTGGGGACATTTCATTTCGTCATTTTTTGCCTCCATGGGTTTGGGTAGTCTCTTTTGACCTCTCATATGCTCTTTTCCACGTCATCATGACTTCAGATCCTTTGATGTCAAATACTGCCAAATCCAATGTCGTGTTGTTGATATGTTCAAGAGAAGTTTTCCTCCGCAGTTGTCAACCTTCCTCTGATCTCCTGCTGGTCTTGATCCACTTTCATCATGTTCCTCTGTCTCGTGTCGATGATGTGGGAAAAATTATGGCCCTCCTTCGACCAGGTCACTTCCTATCGACTTCAGCTCATTATCCAGGAATTTAATCTAGAGACTCCCTTCTGGTACCTTGGAGCCTACATGCCTCAATGGTCGGTTTTTCACATTCGATGCAAGGTTCACATCATTGGCCTTCGATCAAATGATTCTGAGGATGTTCGACATCAGATTATTGTTCACATTCCGTAGATTGTACCTTTTGTACCATGAGGGCCATCATCATCATTGGTGGTTTCTCTCGCGTCTGTTAATGGCTTTCATCATTGGCTAGTAATAAGATGATTTTCCTGCTTGTTTGACTTCAGCTCATATATTCGCATGCTTGAAATTGTACTTGTTCGGGTCGAGATGGAGTACAAGACCCTAGGTTTTGCCTGATAAACTCCAGATTTCGGATTTTTATGGATTATTATTATGAATTATTGCATGAATCTCTTGATTGGATGGCTGTGACCATCCCCGAGTCTATTTATTGATCCTTTCTGCTGGATGGCTGTGTCCATACCTCGGATCTTAGTTTTTGTATATTCTATTATGGATGGCTGCACCCATGCCACATGATTCATGTATCACAGATATCATTTGTATTTGTAATTGCAGTTCTTCCGACAGCGGTGTTTGGTTCAAATGCGTTCTCATAAAACATTTTACCCCTCCCTCTCTCTCGGACTTCATGCTTTAGGGGACATTTGTTACACAACATTTTTTCATTGTCCCTCCAATCCCTAACTCGCACATTGGAGGGTCGTTTCTGTGCCCAATAAGCAGTGTCATGCTTTTAAAATACCATCCTTGCATCCCTTCTAATGAGAGAAACATTCTTCTTGTTGAAATTTCCTTGAGCAGAGTTTTAAAAATCCCTATTTTTTCATTGGCACGAGTAGCCATTTACACCCTCGCGCTGACAAAGAAATTTAACACTGCGCCTGTGCCTGTTGGCGCTCTATGCTAGTTAGACACCCACACCAAACTGTTTATGGAATGTTTTTTAAAAATAAAGGCAAAGGTTCCATTCCAACCACCTCGGGGATGAGTCATTAGGAGTGGTTGAACTGAAACAACCACAGACTCCTTCCTTTAGTTAGTAGTTTCCACCTCTCTTGGAACTCTCCTAAAGGTTAGGATTCCCTCCCACCTTTGTAGGGATCCCAAACTCCTCCTTTTCCTCTATAAAAGAAAATATCTCTTTTAGTAGAAGCTAGCTGAACTGGGAGAATTATACATACTGTAGCTAAGCTTCTAGAGAAGATAGAATAAGAAGGATTATGTTGAGAGAGCTTGAGTCTGAATTCCCTGACCAAAATTTGAGACACGCTTCACCTGAACCCCGCTGGAGGAGATTGTGACATCAAAGCATTGGTTGTACTCTTCCTTCTATTCATTTATATACACGACTACTGTTTGGTTCCACTATTGTGTTAGGATGTTTATTTGATGCGATATGTTTAGCCCTCTTTGACTGGCTAATAGTTATGAGTGAAACTATTCTATCATA